>JAODUO010001450.1:0-2500 GCA_025642075.2 Ridgeia piscesae | reverse complement strand
GCACGTGCTTTTGCGCGTCATGACTAAGATTCCAAAGGCAAAGTGATTCTTCTATGAAGGTACGCATTAAGTGCATTATCGCAGTTAGCAACAAGAGCGAGTAGGCGGGGGCTAATCAACTCTTGTGAACGTCTACTCGACGCGGATTTTCTAACTTGTAAGATTATCAGTGTCCCTGCAAGGCAAGCCAGTTTGAGTTGACAGTCGCCATCAATATCGCTCGGCATCACTCAGCCAGACACAACCTGTGTTGATATGTACCGGTATTGTATTTGATTACGCAGGATCTTGTTAATAAACTTAGTAATTGCGAAAGTACATATCCATAGAGAATAGATGATGGGAGGGACGGAATGATAAATAAAATTGACATGATATCACTGGGAAATTGAAACTGACTTTCCAAAATTTTTTGGTATTTAACTGGATCTCTGCCTGTCCTAAATTTTGTCCGCTCACATTTCACCTGTTTAAACAGTATCTGCAGATATTTCTCTGACATGGGTCTGATGATCTCTTCCCCATAAACTGAGACAAAACCACGCTTGACATCTAACCATGAAATGTTCATCTTCCTAACTGCTGGATTTGTCATTTGGAATTGGATTTCAAATACTACTTGATAAGTCATGGTTTCAGGGGTTAATCTTTCGAAAATTGCCAAAAACTCTGCTTTCGAGGTGAATTCTGACCCTAGCAGACAACACGGTGATGGACAACGTCTAGCCATGTTTTCTAAAGATGCTGATTGAATTTAAAGTAACTTAAATAAATTTAACTAACTTAAATAACTTAAACATATGTTTGTGGAAATTATGTGGAATATATGTATGTGAGTATGCAGGATGTTTGTATCATACAGCAAATTATTGTATACTGCAGTAATTTGCTGTATATTGCAGAATGCGCCTACCTTAAATTTTAGATTACTTAATTAGTTTCACATTAATCAAATAAACCAACACTGCTAGTACAAAAACATCTTTATTGGTAGTATTATTAAATTAATATGTAAATAATTACACTAAAACTTATCTTCACTGTACTGATGGTCTTCCAACTTTTTGTAGCAAGTCCTTAAACATGCAATATAGGAAAAGTAATGCACTGACATTGTCAACAGTATTGACATAAAAGTGTATTCCCAAATAAAAAATGTATTGTACTGAACATAAAAATATAATATACTGTTGTAGCTGTAAGGCCTTTTCTATCTTTGTTTCACTGATTAAAAAAATTGTTGCATTGCCTTTAATAAAATGTGTACATAAATGTATAACAATTTCTAATTTTATACATCATTGAACTAGTAGTGATGGCGGTGAATTTAATGTTAAATAATTTATTATTAATAAAAACCCAGCCCCAGGTCCAGGCTGCAGCCAAAACATACCCCGGGCATAAAGCTTTTAAAATGTGAATTAATATTTTCGCCTATTTTGAAAACAAGAAATAATTGATGTCATTCAACAATTATATATTCATAATTATTTAGTCACCAAAAATACACCAGATTGGAGCGCAACGAGTTTTGATTGTGTGGATTTGGAATCGTACGAAACGGCGTGACCACGCTTGCACGTGAATCGAACATATGAATATTGGACCGCTTCAGTCTATGCTCACAATCACAGACCCAGTAGAACAGCTCTAAATCAATAAAAAATATGATATATTTTTTAAGAATTTTTAAAACTTCAATGCATATACTTTTTATTCCATGTAAAAGCATTTTAACACAGCGCGCGCCCCGTCGAACATCATTATGCAACGTGGCGTACGTGCCGCGAGCACCGTGCGCACCGCTAACAAAGTTCACTTTTGTCAATTTTGAACGCCAAACTGCGTGCGCCATGCCTATTTGTAACGCGCTCGGGCGTTCTTGCACGCAGGTCCACATAGATAACATGAATACCATTTTAACGTAGATATACATATAAATCTCTGCGTGAAGTAGAAAAGTTCTACTCGCAATATTAATAGTACTTTTAAACGATTTTTCACAACGTAAAAGTAAACGTCCACTCACCTCGGTTGTAGTCGTCGGAAAAAACCCGGGAATTTCGCTATGACGTAGTTCAATCTTTCATTGGTTCATGTGATCATCAAAATAGGTCGAGCAATCATTTGCATAATGCTGGCAAACAATCTTGGGGAACCCCCGTTTTCGGCGTCACTACAGCAATGGCGGCCCAGACCGGCCTCAGATTTTGGACCAGATTCATAGGACAAATCTACCATGGCGCCCCTATCGGAATGTAATGTACCTAACATGGGAGACTGGTAGTAGGCTCTTGTTGGTCGGGCAAGAAGCGTTGTATTTTTAGGCGGAGCATCCGTTATCTCGTTAACAGAACGTCAAACGGAGAATTACATTAATCTCACAATTATTAAAACAGTGTTTTGCGACTCACATTTCAGTACTATATATTACTGAATGTTGTTATTTCCATTACATTTTATGCAAAATAATTTAGATTTTTATGACAGCCGATTTATT
>JAODUO010001449.1:247500-252550 GCA_025642075.2 Ridgeia piscesae | reverse complement strand
GTAACGATGGTCACTGTGGTAACGATGGTCACTGTGGTAACGATGGTCACTGTGGTAACGATGGACACTGTGGTAACGATGGTCACTGTGGTAACGATGGTCACTGTGGTAACGATGGTCACTGTGGTAACGATGGACACTGTGGTAACGATGGTCACTGTGGTAACGATGGTCACTGTGGTAACGATGGTCACTGTGGTAACGATGGTCACTGTGGTAACGATGGACACGCAAAATACCATTAGATAAAAACAAATCATTATCACTCTTCACAAAATACACACGGAGGCCACTTTAAAACAGCAAGAATATGTGTAATAATGTATTATAATTATAACTTTTGCATGGTTCATTGGTGTATAATTGAAGTGTCGCATTTTCATTAGTATGAACGTGCATATTTGTGTAACAAACATCAGTTTGTTACAAAAATATCCTACATTCAAGCAGGCACTAGGTTGATAGCTAACAGAGACTGACAATGTTTCTGTGTAAAGAGAGAGTGCACAGTATTGCCGCCAACTTGTCTCTCCCAGATAAACATACTTTGTACAGTTCATTCGCTGACGTTTAATATGCAATTCATTATGTTAACATTGATTGGGGGAAACTGTCCGATTAAAGGTAAATTATGTTGATACACAAATGAATGTATATTCACGAGCGCTGGTGACGACAGCCAATCTAAGGCATTACCCGATGGGGGTGTAGAGGCCACAAGTGACTCACCCTGACAACGGGACACACGTAGGTGGTCTGGTTTCATGCACCACTATGAAACACGATGTTTCCCTGACGACCAACTGGTTGTCCGACTTCCTCGTGATTGAAGGGACTAATAATAATAACGCAAGTTTTATTAGCAACTCAATTGAGTTGGATTCGCATTATACAATTAAATACAATTAACGCGTCAAAACATCATAGATAGAATATTAATACATTGACATGTACCGTATTAATCCTAATGTCGTGTTTACTGACAGTTGTGCAATCCCCACGGTATAAACGAGTTATGGTCTCTATTTGTTCTGGATACTGGTAACGAATAGGCCTACACATTTCACTGTCTAATATCATATTTTGTAGGCATTTTGTCAGGCAGAACACAGTGGCCAAATCGTTCTATGTCATTTCGCCACGCTTTAATTGATATAATGTACAATCGTTCACCGGCCTTTCTCACGATATTTTCCACGTGTTGTTAGACCCACGTAAGCACGCGTCTCCCAATCTGCGATCTCATCACGAGCTACTTGTTTACTGGAACAAACGTGGTGGGTGACAATTTCGGTTGTTTGTGTCCAGGTGAAGAATTCCCGTGCACACGTGGTCTTGTAACCCCGTTTCATGGCGTCGTCAGCAATTCTTTTAGCATGAATTCGGCCAACTACTAAAACACTTTAATAAACCCTTTTGTATCAGTACACGTGGTAGCATGCAGTTGATACAAACTATGTACGTTTCTGTTCATCCCCAACTTATAAACATGCGCATTACGCAATGACAACCTCGCCTCCATCCTCGCCACTTCCGGTCTCGTCAGCTGACGTTGTTGATGGCGATATTGTAGTTGTCTTTGTCGCAGATGCTGTTGTGCTCGGGAACTCATCTACTACCGTAGGATCATTTCTAAAGTGATGACTTTTAAAGAAGTCAGCATTGTTATTCATGAGTGTCTGACGCAGAAACGATTGGACGCCGACCTGGTCTGATGGGAAACCTTCGTCGTGGGCCAGTCCCTTCAACACTGTCGTCTTGATACGAATTGTGGCGACAACTCTGTCGGCACTGGAAGAAAACAACGCTTGGATATAATGTCGATATATAGGTTTTTCAAAACAGACGACAGATTTAGGATGGTTTCACGCTTAAGGATAAGGAATAGGGTATAAAAACCGAAATGTTTATATGCACATTTACTTACTATCACAGAATGTATATTTACGTGTTTAGTTTGACATAGGCCTAAATGGCGCTCCGTACCCAGTTGTCCGTACGTTGTAATTATCAACCAATCAAAATAAAGATTGTTATTCACCCCTTACCGCTGTAGCGCCAGGCTGTGTCAAGTAGTTGACCACACCACATAGAGTGGAATGTGGAACAATATCGAAATGTGAAATATACAATACAACTGAAGATATGTAGCCTGCAAAATATATATTTAGCAAAAACGATAAAGAAATAAGTTCCGTTGGGACATTCCTATCAAGGTTAAAACAGATCAATATGTTAGCTAGAAGCCACCCGTAGCGCGTGTTATATATATATATATATATATATATATATATATATATATATATATATATATATATATATATATATATATATATATATATATATATATATATATATGCAGACGACCAGACTTCAGGTAGACAATAAAGGACGCTACACTCACTCGTGTGACGTCACGTTGCAGTATGTCACGGACATGACATATACAATATTAAGCTGAAAACAGAACAAAAACATAATTATGTAAACAGATTATATAAAATAACGTGAACAATTATGGTGATATCTTAGAACAAACACAAAAGCAAGGTATATATTTGATCTCTAAATTAAAGTTCACAGCGTAATAAGTAAGTATACAATATAATAATTCAACTATATTTAAATGAAGATTATAATTATGAATAAAAACAATAATAATAAAACGCAAAAAAAATGTGAAACAGAAGCAGTGACTTCTGTAGTGTCTCTGTAGTGTCTCTGTAGTGTCTCTATAATATCTTTGTCTCAGATAAACGTTGCTTTCAACGTTCTCTATCTATATATTGCACACATGATATAAATATATAACATATATACATATTTGTGTAATGTATATATATATATATATATATATATATATATATATATATATGCCATCTAGAGTGCATTTAGCGATTCGTAGTCTCATAATTATATAAATCTAAAGAAAATTTTGCTACGAAATTAACACACGAAATCAGAAATGTTATACGTGTGTTTTGCTTACATAATGATGCGTACAGTCAAACGTGTGTACAATACAACTGTGCAGTTCTGATTCAGTAATCATTTTTTATGGTTAATGAATTTTTTTCATACACGATGACGCGCTGTTATGGTGGTCTAGTAGCATGCGTATTGGGAAGAGGCAAATCGCGTCCAATTATATATGCTACTACTCATACAACTGTAGTAGACTCAGCAATTCACAAACGCGTGATTTAAAAATAGGTATTGTCACACAAACCCGTGTGTCAACATTTATTCTACATAATTATGTACCCGTGGGCCATTGTACCATTTGCCGTAAGTATAAATTTGACACAAATATGTAGCCGTAGCCGGCTGTAGGAGACAGTTCTCACCGCTTCGCAGTACTTCTTTTCTGATCGTTCGTCAGTGGGCAATGACATCAACGTTTCGATGCGATACGACACTGAAAGGGGCAGAAAACATGGTTAGGGTCGCAACAGTGCATTGGCATCAACAGGATCAGCATATGTGCAGGAACGGTTTAGACGATTGGACGTCTCTTTTACCAGTTATGTGCGTTATTAATAACAGGAAAGTAATCGTGATATCAGATCGAACGTTCCTACATGTAATGTATCACTCACTCAGCTCCGGCTCGCGACGAATGTATCTTACAGTGACGTCATCGTCCAAGGAGCTCAAAACGCTCGTCATGACAGCAACTGTCGCATTTTCTCCCACGACATCGCCTCGCTTTGATGCCAACTTCCCAAGTCTGTCCCGGTAGTACACAAGTGTCGCCCGAACCTCCAAACCATCGTGGTCGCTGGAGGGAGTTTGACAAAGAATATCACAGTATGACTCGTTGTCTAGTCTGGGTGGGAAATGGTGTGCGTGCGTGCGTGCGTTCGTGCGTGCGTGTGTGTGTGGTGTGTGTGTGTGTGTGGTGTCGTGTGCGTGTGCGTGTGCGTGTGCGTGTGCGTGTGCGTGTGCGTGTGCGTGTGCGTGTGCGTGTGCGTGTGCGTGTGCGTGTGCGTGCGTGTGTGCATGTGTGTGTATGTGTGTGTGTTTGCATGTATGAATGAGTGACTTGCATACTATATTTGAAAAGCAACATGTTTGTTAAACCTATCCTTTCTATGGAATAATTTACGAATTTTCATAAATTCAAAATATATACGTTCAAAGAATAATTTATAAAACACTCGAAAGAGTTATTTACGTGTTGGAAAATAGTAGAAATGGAATTTCGACATTATTTAATGTTTTTTATGCTTTAGGTTCGGGCAGCACACATTATAAAAATTGTCCTAAGGTAAGGTTGTGCCAAATTTGGGATTATTCACCGGCGTGTCACGATCAACCCCAAAGCACCTCCCCTAACGTTTCGTTATCCCTGAGTTTATTTGTTAACATCGGCGCAACGATTAATAACATCGTCCATATTTAGATGACTTAAGACAAACCTGAAAGAGTCGACAGTACAACTTTTCACGACTCCATCGAATTTTTCTATCGCCTGGAACATATTTACCGAACATATTTACCAAACATATTTACCAAACATATTTATCAAACACACATAGACAGTATGGATATTAAATTATCTAGGGGGATCTTTTGCCTGTACATAACATGAAGAAGCTGTACAGAAGGTGTATTTAATTTTGTTCATCTCACAACATGGTTTTGGATACTCGTACGTAACTATTGTCTGCTGGCAACAATATGAATTAGGTCTGCCTGAAAAGCATAGCATTGCTCAGGTTCCAGGTTTTACAAACCATTTAGGTCCTTCATCAACAAATGCCTGCGTAGAATCCTACACCTGAAGTGGACAGACAAGGTATCCAACACTACACTCTGGAAAATGACCAAGTAACTACCCATAGGAAATGAAATAAAGAAGAGAAAATGGACGTGGATAGGACATACACTCAGGAAACCACCAGAAACCATCACCCGTCAAGCCATCACATGGAACCCCCAGGGAAGAGGCGAAGAGGTAGGCCACGAAACACCTGGCAAAGAGACACGGAAAAAGAAACGAAGGAGATGGGATACACCAGGAGAGATGGAGAGGATGGCCACGGAC
>JAODUO010001449.1:0-240000 GCA_025642075.2 Ridgeia piscesae | reverse complement strand
AGCAGTCTTCAAGATTTGTTGTCTTTCGGCAGCCAAAGGACAATTTCATCAATTTGCAAACGGTTTGTGCTTTCGACTATTTCGGGAGTTGAAACGCAGCACCTCGACGCGTTGAACTAACAGTATCAGTCGAGAATATCGAGGTTTGAAGCTTCGATATTTGCAGGGGTAATGGCGGTCATCCAGTGGCTACTTGATATGCCTGGAAGACCCTAGATACACGCACACTCACACATGTACGCACGCACGCACGCACGCACGCACGCACTCACGCACGCACGCACGCACGCACGCACTCACGCACGCACGCACGCACGTTCGCACGCACGCACGCACGCACGCACGTACGCACTCACGCACGCACGCACGCACGCACGCACGCACGCACGCACGCACGCACGCACGCACACACACACACACACACACACACACACACACACACACACACACACACACACACACACACACACACACACACACACACACACACACACCAGTTTGCTATATCAGTAGACAAGCCGTGAGTTATGCTGTTGAGCATGTACTGCGTGCGGCCACAGAGGTGACAGTTGGAGATGTACGCGGTCAGCGGGCGGCGGCCAGCAAGTGACAGAAACATTCACCAGTCAAATGGTGATTATAGTTGAACGTTATCAATTATGTTAGTGTTGTGTGGTGAAATAAGACGTGTCGTCCCGTGGAGACATTACAAAGGCGGTCAGTGGGACCGCCAGCACTGCGTCACCAGGGTGGGGCAGCCACTGGCCGAAGGGCGTAGTCCCAGTAGCGTTGATGAATACGGCATTTATCAAAGACTGGACATTATACACTTGAGCTGTCTGTGAGGCTGGTTGAGTTCCAAACTTGCACTTACATTCTAGGTCACCTACGGTCTACCTCTGGAATTCTTAACCTACTAAGCACTTTGTAATATACTAAGTCTCTATTATTTTGATATTTTCTAGCTATAATTATTGTTGTTTTTGTAATGTTTTCAAATTACGCGCTAGTCGGATATATATATATTATATATATATATATATATATATATACATGTATACACCACATATATATATATATAGTCTACATAAATATTATATATATATATATATGGTGTGTGTGTGTGTGTGTGTGTGTGTGTGTGTGTGTGTGTGTGTGTGTGTGTGTGTGTGTGTGTGTGTTAAGTGCATATTAATTAATATTTACATAATTTGTTTTGATTTATATATTTTAAGATCTTAAATAATTTCCTAATGGGCTTAGTCAAATATGCATAGATAACTATTTAAATATGTTTTTATATATAATATAATGTTTAAATTTCAATTACATATACGCTAATGTTTTGAATTATATATTATTCCCTTCTAGTTATACCAACTGCAGACTTTGTTATGTTTTATGTACGTAATAATAATTATTATTATGTATGTACACACAGGTTATCTTCAATTGTGAGTCAGACATAAACATATTGGTTTATTGATTCGCGCGCGTGTGTATGTGCGTGTGTTTGTCAGTTACAGTATGACGTTTGGCGGCAGTCTAAGACAAAAGCAACATAGCAAGAATTGGGAGATTACACCACGGACTTATATACACGGACTTATATTTGCATACAAGTCCGTGATTACACGAAAAAACGAACCCCACCTGGTGCTAGATAGGTCCAGGTTTCGTATGATAAAAAGTCTGACTAGTGTAGAAGTTGAGCACTGAAAGAAGACACAGAAAGCACTAATTTGATGTATCCAGATGCTACGTTAAACAGCTGACGTGCACGTATTGTTGACAGCACCAATAGTTCGACTACTGTTGTCCACTGCGTCATGATTGATTTTCTTCCAAGAATTATCTGCGCTGACTGACCGCTGTACTGTGATCTAGATGGGCGTTGGTCACTTCTTAGACTGGACCAGCCGAACACCCTTTAACTCATGAATTAATTGCGACACATCACCCAGTTTACGTTGACACAGACAGCTATAGACTTGTCACACATTCATTGCAGACTCGGTCAGTGACCGACGCAGCACGGCACGACGAGGCGTCAGTCGACAGGTCACCGCGGGTCGTCGCTCTAAGTCTCGCCGCTCTACTCTTGGGCAGCTTCATTACCCCATGACGTGTGTCTTTTAGCCAACACCACGAGTGCCGCTGTGGCTGAGACAGGCGTTGTAATTCTTTATTGTCATTATTAAGGCAATGGCGCCAGTTATTAGGTTTAGTTTCAATCAACAGTACGTTCTTATGACTACAACATGTTGGCGAACAAAGTTTACTGTTTAGTTACTTTGTTTAGCTCGGAACAACGTTCGCAATTTGAAAGAGTCCCCCAGCAACACGTTCAAATGGTAAACAAAACATCCACTTTCAAAAACAAAATGAATTTGCAATAATCCCGAAGTGCACAGAGTAAACCACAATACCCCGTGATGTTTAATTTTCACAGGTTTTAGACAGCAGACTTCCCCTGACAAATTACTGCTCGGGCAATTCCAGGTGAGAATCAAACATCGATCTTCACGCATTGAAACTGTCAAGTGTTTATCGTAAATACGCTGGCACGTGAATTCTTGTGTTGTGACACGATCAATGAAGCGGACATAGATGTATTTCCAGAGATGTAGTGGCTACATAAAATGTCTAATTGCCATTCAGTGACATATATATGTTAACCTCTTAGCCCGTGAACATACGCAGTGCCTATGGCCTTTATTACGTGGTAAAAGAATGCAATCGTAAACATAGAAAGAAACATTTGGAGAAAATGTTCAGTTCAGACATATATCAGTTTATGCGATGCATTTAGTGATTTGATTTATACATTTGAACTAATATCGAATGTTGCGATTCGTTGTAATTGACATTGCTAAATGCAAATATAGATTCGTTGTCCCGGATGTCAACATAGTATATGTTGACGAGGGTCAGTCTGGCGCATGACGTCTGGCATCAACCTGGCTCACGTAGACGGATGCAACATGGCAAGCGTTGACGAGCGTCAATCTAACGCAAGTTGACGAGCGTCAACCTAACGCACGTTGACGGGCATCAACCTAACGCTCGTTGACGGGCATCAACCTAATGCATGTTGACGGGCGTCAACCTAACGCTCGTTGACGGGCGTCAACCTAACGCACGTTGACGGGCATCAACCTAATGCATGTTGACGGGCGTCAACCTAACGCTCGTTGACGGGCGTCAACCTAACGCACATTGACGGGCATCAACCTAACGCTCGTTGACGGGCGTCAACCTAACGCATGTTGACGGGCGTCAACCTAACGCATGTTGACGGGCGTCAACCTAACGCACGTTGACGGGCGTCAACCTAACGCTCGTTGACGGGCGTCAACCTAACGCACGTTGACGGGCATCAACCTAATGCACGTTGACGGGCGTCAACCTAACGCATGTTGACGGGCGTCAACCTAACGCACGTTGACGGGCATCAACCTAACGCTCGTTGACGGGCGTCAACCTAACGCATGTTGACGGGCGTCAACCTAACGCATGTTGACGGGCGTCAACCTAACGCACGTTGACGGGCATCAACCTAACGCACGTTGACGGGCATCAACCTAACGCACGTTGACGGGCGTCAACCTAACGCACGTTGACGGGCATCAACCTAACGCACGTTGACGGGCATCAACCTAACGCTCGTTGACGGGCATCAACCTAACGCACGTTGACGGGCGTCAACCTAACGCACGTTGACGGGCGTCAACCTAACGCACGTTGACGGGCGTCAACCTAACGCATGTTGACGGGCGTCAACCTAACGCACGTTGACGGGCATCAACCTAACGCACGTTGACGGGCGTCAACCTAACGCACGTTGACGGGCATCAATCTAACGCATGTTGACGGGCGTCAACCTAACGCACGTTGACGGGCGTCAACCTAACGCTCGTTGACGGGCATCAACCTAACGCACGTTGACGGGCGTCAACCTAACGCACGTTGACGGGCATCAACCTAACGCACGTTGACGGGCATCAACCTAACGCTCGTTGACGGGCATCAACCTAACGCACGTTGACGGGCGTCAACCTAACGCACGTTGACGGGCGTCAACCTAACGCACGTTGACGGGCGTCAACCTAACGCATGTTGACGGGCGTCAACCTAACGCACGTTGACGGGCATCAACCTAACGCACGTTGCCGGGCGTCAACCTAACGCACGTTGATGGGCGTCAATCTAACGCATGTTGACGGGCGTCAACCTAACGCACGTTGACGGGCGTCAACCTAACGCTCGTTGACGGGCATCAACCTAACGCATGTTGACGGGCATCAACCTAACGCACGTTGACGGGCGTCAACCTAACGCACGTTGACGGGCGTCAACCTAACGCACGTTGACGGGCATCAACCTAACGCACGTTGACGGGCGTCAACCTAACGCACGTTGACGGGCATCAACCTAACGCACGTTGACGGGCGTCAACCTAACGCACGTTGACGGGCATCAACCTAACGCACGTTGACGGCAGCCATTCAAGATGGCTGCCGTCGCATAAGACCGCACTTTTCGTGGGGGAGCAGAGTTGATGAAAAAGCATGCCTAAAGCAAGAAAGTCGTCCAGTGTCACTGACAGTAATGTCTGTGACACTGATGTGATGCTGCTGAGATTTCTGGAGCTACTTAGCGATGACCAGGTGGTACGAAAACTTAAGTCGGCGTTATACCCGCAGGCGCTCTCGGACAAACTAGACACACTAACACAGACAATCGCGGGCCTGACGTCACAGCTAGAGAGTAAGGAGTGCAGAATCACCGTGCTAGAAGAACAAGTGGAACTTCTACAAAGTGAGTGCGATAACCTAGAACAATACTCTAGAAGATGTAACCTGAGGATCCACGGGATCCCAGAAACTGGGGACGGGGAGGACACTACTTTAAAAGTTTTGGAACTAGTAAACGCCAAAATGGCCGTAACCCCCCAGTCGCTAAAGAGGACATTGTAGTTAGCCACAGGCTGGGCAAGCAAAGAGACACTGGGGATCGGCCCCGCGCAGTCATCGTCGTATTCAGTAAAATCACAGTGCGGAACGACGTGATTAGAGCTAGACGTCGATTACGCAACACCAGAGACCAGCACCAAGTCTTCGTAAACGAAGATTTGACACAACGCCGCGCTGCACTTGCCGCAGCTACAAGGCAGTTGAAAAGAAACCAAAAAATTGCTGATTGCTGGACCTACAACGGGAAGATTGTAATAAAGACGTTGGCTAACGCGATAAAGATCATCAGCACGCAGGCGGAATTAAACACATTCCAGTGAACACGTGGCCTGAAACCAGAATCCCGGCTCTGATATCTTCGACCGGGAATCATTGTCCGTCATATGAACGTTTATTTACTACTGACACTCTGATAATACAACTGTAGGTCAGTTATTATCAATAGTAGTTTTGTTTTCAATTATTATTTGTTTTACGGCACAAATGTTAAATTGTATTTTTGTCTTCATATAGTTACAAATACGTTATTACTTATGTAGAACTGATACTCCTAGTTTTTATCATAGGCAGAACATTATTATAATCGATGTTAATTATTAATTATTGTTATGCATTTCAAATTATAAAGGATTGTATATTGTTGCTTAAAATTATATGTACAATTATATTATCTTAACCTTTAGTGTTTTGCTTTGAGGTATCTAGCAAATTTGAACATGTCAGTGATTTCTTTTAATGTCATGTTCTTTCCCCTTTTAATCAACTAAATCTAATTTTCGTTGATTGATATATTATGTTATTTCTAATTCATCACAACAAAACAATGTTTTATGTTCTTTCCTCTCTCAATAGTTTGTCCGTTAAATGCATTGGTAATTATATAGGTCTATTTTTAAATGGAAATTAGCAGACATTGTTTTATTTTTATAAACCAAATGTGATATTTTTATAGAGCCACGTATGTGTGTATAATAATAATAATAATAACGTTTTATTAGATTAAATGCAAAATTAATTATTTAAACACAATGTTTAACTTGTATTGCCGCTTGAATGTATTACTTTATGTTTGACTGATTTTTTTTTTTTTCTTACTACATATGTTACTTTTTTGTTACTACATATATTATTAAGCAGTGGCGTGTTAAAAACACAAAACATATGCTATATATCTCTCCCAGAAAAAGGTCCTCTTGCATTTCATGATGCAATTTATCTTTTTTCTTTTGTTCAGTTTGTTCTACTTACAAAGTAACAAGATGTCTATCTCATTCTGTTCTCATAATCACTTCTGCGAGCACTTATGCAATTACTTTCAGTGCATCACTTTATTAAAGGACAACAAACACTACACCACTAATAAGCTTAAACATAGGGAGATACATATGTCACTATTTTATGAACACATACTTACAAATACATTTGATATAAAAAGAAAACATAATAAATTGGAAAATTATATAAAAGTATGACGTTAGACGAAACATTCCTTTCATATTTGGGAGGTATTAATAATAATGATTTAATTAATATATTAGACGCAAATCTTATTGACAATTGTGAACCTCAACTAATACGTCGATCATCCTATTATGATACTGACAAGTTTACCGAACTAACGCAAACAAAAAAATCTTCTTTTAGTGTCTTAAGCACAAACATTCAATCAATAAATTCTAAATTTAATGAATTGGAGGCTTTCATAGAAGAACTAAGTAGTAACAATTTTAAATTTAATGTAATTTGCTTACAGGAAACTTGGACATCAGAAAATGATGACTTATCACAATTTTCCTTACATGGTTATGACTGTATAGCACAAGGTAAAACATGCAGTAAAAATGGAGGGCTAATCGTATATGTCGACAATAACTATAGATCTGAGGTCAAGTTAAAACTAAACATGTATGAACACTGGGAAGGCTTGATAGTCCAAATCCAAATAAATGGTGGTAATATCTCTAAAAGCATAACGATCGGAAACATATACAGACCTCCACGAACATCAAATGATAACCTAAATGCTTTTATAAATGAATTTTCTTCCATAGTGTCATTATTAGAACACAACTGTAAAAATACTCTAATCATTGCAGGTGATTTTAATATAAATTTGCTCAAATTAAATGAAAATGATATATATAGTAGTTATTTTGACTCCTTAATATCACATAGTCTTTTCCCACAGATTACCTTTCCTACTAGATTTACTAGAACAAATGGTACTTTAATTGATAATTTCTTTTGCAAACTTAGTCAATCTATGTTGGAAAGTACTGCCGGGATTCTCATTAAAAAACTCTCTGATCATCAACCGTATTTTATGCTTATAAACACCTCATTAAAGACAGAACCCCCACCTAAATTTGTAAAAATTAATGTATTAAACGACAACGCAATGCATAAAGTTAAAAATGAAATTAAGTCGTATGATATTTACAAGCTAAATAAAAACCCAAATGCAGATACAAATTTAAATTATGACATAATATTTAATGATATTGTGAGGGCAAAGGACAAGCATATGCCAACTAAGCTGGTGAAATTTAATAAGTATAAACATAAAAAATCTATGTGGATTACACAAGGAATACTAAGATCAATACAATATCGAGACAAATTGTATAAAAAACTAAAATTAACACATCCAAATTCTTCTAACTATGAAATTGTTAACATAAACCTAAAAACATATAATACAACATTAAAACATACTATTCGTGCAGCCAAAAAAGTGTATTTTGAAAACAGATTTTATCGATTTAAAAACGATATAAAAAATACCTGGAAAGTTATTAATGAATTTATTTCAAAAAAGCAAACAAATAAAAAACTACCATTATTTTTTATAGACAATGATACCAAAATAACTGATAAAAAGGATATTGCAAATAAATTTAATAATTATTTTACAAATATCGGACAATCCATTACACAAGGGATTAAATACAAAGGTAGCAAAAAATACAGTTATTATTTAAATAAAAATGTAACTTCTACATTTACTTTTGACCATATTGATGAAGAAACTGTGAGGAAAACTATAAACAACCTTCCCACAAAAAACAGCTGTGGATTTGATGGTGTCTCAACAAAACTACTCAAAATAATTGAAACCCGTAATTTTAAAATCATTAACACTGTTAATAAACCAAGTTTTATACTCTGGTGTATTCCCTGATAAACTGAAAATTGCAAAAGTTATTCCTATATTTAAGAAAGATGATCCATCCTTATTTGAAAACTACAGACCAATCTCTTTTCTTCCTACCATTTCTAAAGTATTGGAAAAACTAATTTTTATACAATTATATTCATATTTCAACGAAAAGAATTTTCTAAACGATAATCAGTATGGTTTTAGAGCTAAATATTCAACAGAATACGCTGCGATTGAACTAATTGATAGAATTGTGACTAAAATGGATAAAAATGATATACCAATTAATGTATTTCTTGACCTATCAAAGGCATTTGACACTATTGACCATAACATTTTACAAAACAAATTAGCATACTATGGCCTTAATGGCTCAGCCTTGCATTTGTTCAAAAAATTACTTACAAAACAGAAAACAATTTACTGAAATTGAACAAATAAACTCAGACATCTTACCTATAACAATCGGTGTCCCACAAGGTTCTGTCTTAGGACCACTATTGTTTATTATTTATATAAACGATTTTTTACAAGCTAGTCAATTATTTAATTTTGTTATGTATGCCGATGACACTACATTATCTACCTCTTAAATTCTCTGCGGAAACGACACTCGATAATAAAAGTACAGAAACCATAATAAATGAAGAACTCTGTAAAATTAATGAATGGCTAAATATTAATAAATTATTATTAAATAAAAGCAAAACTAAATATATGGTTTTCCATATGCCTAATAAACGTATACAAGCACTTACACTTAAAATAGATGATGCATATATTGAAAGAGTAGATGAATTTAATTTTCTAGGATTGACTTTAGACACTAATCTAAATTGGAGAAAACACACGGAGAAAATATCAAATAAGTGTTCAAAAAAAATTGGCGTATTAAACCGATTAAAATATGTATTACCATTAGACATAAAAGTGTTATTATATAACACCTTAATATTATCACATATAAATTATTGTATTATGATTTGGGGATATCAAAGAAATAGAATTACAAGCATCCAAAAAAAAAATTATGCGAATAATAACCTTAAATACATATAATTCACATACAGAACCACTTTTCAAAAATCTTAAACTACTGAAAATAGAAGATATGTTAAAGTTACAAGAATTTAAATTTTTTTTTAAATATATTCATAAACAATTACCTTCGTATTTACTAAACTGGCAAATTATACCAAGTATTAATATACACAATTATAATACTCGTGCAAAAGATAATATACATACTTTTAGAGCTAAGCATGAATTTGCAATGAAATGTCTCAGACACAGCCTCCCAAATACTATAAATGAGACCCTGATGCAATTAAAAACAAAATATACACTCACAGCTTGCATGGCTTTATAATTTATATAAAAACATGTTTGCTAAATAACTACAGTGATATATGTACTCTATCACATTGTTACATATGTCAGCTAAATTAATAAATACAGTATATGTTAATGTTCATTAGCCCATTTCCACACCACATCACACTTTCTTACTTAAACCTAACACTTCCAAATAAACATTTGAGTTAGACATCTTGTATACTAAGGACCATACTACTTTATTCCATGAAATTATGGTGGCTCCTGTGACAGCGACATTATTGTCTTAATAGGAGCTACTGATCCCAGTTAGTAAATGTTATATGATTGCGGGTTTTTATTTTGGTACAATCAGAATTACTATAAGTACACACATTTGTATGTATTGTAAGCCTTAACGTATAGACTTATAATAGTATGTGAACATGATATAATATGTGTGTATGTATGCTGGTATAAATGTACTAACGAAATTGATGTACTTTCAACAAATTCTATACCTACTTGGGGTCAATAAATATTATGGTTATGGTTATGGTTATGGTAACGCACGTTGACGGGCGTCAACCTAACGCACGTTGACGGGCGTCAACCTAACGCTCGTTGACGGGCATCAACCTAACGCATATTGACGGGCGTCAACCTAACGCACGTTGACGGGCGTCAACCTAACGCTCGTTGACGGGCGTCAACCTAACGCTCGTTGACGGGCATCAACCTAACGCACGTTGACGGGCGTCAACCTAACGCACGTTGACGGGCGTCAACCTAACGCTCGTTGACGGGCATCAACCTAACGCACGTTGACGGGCGTCAACCTAACGCACGTTGACGGGCGTCAACCTAACGCACGTTGACGGGCGTCAACCTAACGCACGTTGACGGGCGTCAACCTAACGCACGTTGACGGGCGTCAACCTAACGCACGTTGACGGGCGTCAACCTAACGCACGTTGACGGGCGTCAACCTAACGCTCGTTGACGGGCGTCAACCTAACGCATGTTGACGGGCGTCAACCTAACGCACGTTGACGGGCGTCAACCTAACGCTCGTTGACGGGCATCAACCTAACGCACGTTGACGGGCGTTAACCTAACGCACGTTGACGGGAACTGGAATTGAATTCCATGTCATGCAAGTCACTGCGAAGTGGCTAAACAGGAAAATGTGAATGGTTCAGTAATGACGAAACTCTGGCCATTTCTATTTCATTTATGTATTTTAAGATGACCATTAACTTCTGAAATTGAACAGAACACACAATGCCTAATGTTGCATGTGGAATGTGGATTTTACTGGGTAATACATGCACGTGGTACATAACTTTATGCAGTTACTGTATCTTATCACACCACATCATAAAACAGTTCTGGATTAAACAACCTGAAAGAGGCAGAAACAATATCACAGTAGATGTAGTTGTCAATTTAAGTTATTATCGACTAATTTACCATGATCATATGTAAGAATATCACAGTTCACACGAACAAATTGCACAAAGTATAAAGTGTGCTTGGGTAATGATATTTAAACAGAAATGAGTTGCCATTAGCCTCTTAATTAACAGGTATAAAGACACCGCATAGTTGTAAATATTTAATGTTGTATACACTTAATCTTACCCAAAAGCCAAGCATCACACATACAAATAATGTATTTATAACTTAAATAATATATAATAACAACAGTTAAATTAACATTTTATGTATAATATATATATATATATATATATATATATATATATATATATATATATATATATATATAGTAATATTATGCCATTTTAAGAAATACATTATAAAAATGGCCAGAATGTGATTGTAGATAAGGACGGATTTTGTCATATTACCATATATAAATGTAGAATATACATATATTTTGAATTAATAATATTAATAATTTATTGAATTTCTAGTTAAATTTTGAAAGTATGATTTAATTATGCAACATGTATATACCAGTACATTATTACAATGATGATAATATAATGTGAATGACATTTCAAGAATGTAGACAGTACTTCTTACATCAACATAATAAAAATAATTTACTCTCTTACAGCATGGCATTATTACCGACATTATTAATTGTTATTAGTCACAGTCTGTGCAACTGTGTATAATTATATAAAGCATTTAGCTGCAAAATTTTTTTTTATAGATAAAATGATAGTTGTATATGAAATAAAGTATTTAATCAATCAATTGCCTGGCATAATTGGTATGTATAGATCATTTTGCTGGCAAAATATTTTCTCAACAAGTATTTGCTATATGACAGCATAAAACAACTGTCATGAATTTATGAGATTTTGGAACAATGCATTTTGCAGATAAATTCTTCAAAATAATGTTACATTGGTGCCAGTATTTCTACTTATAAGAAATACATCATACTTAGGTAATTTAATTTAACATCTTGACATTTTCCAGACATAACAAATATTAATATCACCAGTGCAGACAAAACACTAACCATGTCACAACTGTTGCAAGAATAAAGATACACTCAAACCTGAGCAAACTTCACCCAGATATTTCTTGAATATTTCATGATTATGATAACACACATGCAATATAAGTTCACTCAGTGCAAGATGACAGTACGTCAGGGCTATGCAAGGATGTCTGATTCAGTGGCCCACAAACTAACATTGACCTACCGGTACTGATAACACACAACTGAGCACAGGGAGCAGGGAGCTGGCAGACTGGGAATGTGTCAGATTCCATTATGTAAACTTAGTCTCACCATTTGCACAGATTTGTTTAGAGTAGCACACAGCAAATGATGAGGAAGAATAAGAGGACTAATGGAACCAACCTCAGCCTACGACAGGGGCTGAAGAGAAGGACTACAGCGACCAATGAGATGTGTTGTTTCATACCACCTCAAAACCATGCGTGTGTTTATAAAGCACTTTCAGAAATGTAAATAATGGGCCAGGAAAGCCCTTCTGTGCTGGTGGTCAGGGCCTTGGTGTGCTGGTGGTCAGGGCCTTGGTGTGCTGGTGGTCAGGGCCTTGGTGTGCTGGTGGTCAGGGCCTTGGTGTGTGGTCAGTCATCAGCAGAGGGCAGTGAACTGCCTTGGTCACCCGGGTTAGCTCCGTGACCCACAGACACCTGGCTGCCATACGGGCCCTCACGAGGCTCCTTTGGCTGTGACTCCTGCTTTGACTCTGTCTGCTCCAGCTCTTTCTGCTCTGGCTCATTTCTCTCGGGCTCTGTTTGCTCTAGCCCTTTCTGCTCTGACTCATATTTCTCCAGCTCCGTCTTCTTTGACTCCACTTCCTCCGCCTCTTGCTCCGCTGAGTGGGGCGGGATGTCGACAGTTGTCTGACTGGGAGGGTGGCTCAGACTGGTCGTCTCCTCCTTCCTCTTGGCTCTCAGGGAGGAGCAGGGACTGTCAACCACCAGACATGTCTGACTGCCTTCACTGTTGCTGGGTGACACACGGCCGTCCTTAGTCTCCCTGTCACATGTCAACACAATCAGTCTGTGAGCAAGTTGTACATGTCAATGGCAAACTGCCATCAATCATCTTTAGTGTTTCTGTCCAAGTACATATTGCTATGTCAATGTACTGTTGGTGTGATGTGATAGTAAAATTAATTGAAATGTCTGAGTTCATATATATATATATATATATATATATATATATATATATATATACACACTTTAGTTATATTCAAGATACAGTACTCATGTAAACATATTTGGAAAGCAGGAATACTGAGCTATAACATAGGCCAACAATAAGACAAATGAAAATTTGCACCATGTGAAGGGTTTTCCTAGATCGCATCACAAATAATGTACTACAAATATATATATATATATATATATATATATATATATTATAGTGTGTATATATATATATATATATATATATATATATATATATATATATATATATATATATACAGTGTGTGTGTATATATATATATATATATATATATATATATATATATATATATACAGTGTATATATATATATATATATATATATATATATATATATATATATATATGGTAATTATAAATGTGTATTTTACTGAGCATTTTATTTTTGGCTCAGGTGCACAATACCATACCAACAACTACCTACTATTAATTTTTTTAATGTGTCCATACCACGGTTCTCTAGAGGTGACAGCGTCAAGGTGATTGCTATGTTGCCCTGGACAATGCCAGTAATCACCTGTTACGACTACTACAGGTGACTGCTAAGCACCTGGACACTGCTGAGTGACCAGCTATGACTGACCTCTTCCTCTTGCGCACGTAGAGCATGAGGACAGTGAAGATGACCAGGAGGACGACCGTGACTGCGACAAGGATGAGGCACTGAAGCAGGAAGTTCCCATCCCCTGGGGCTTCAGCCACGGTGGGAGTGGGTGGGGCTGGGGGCTCCTCCGCTTTCTGGGCCGCGTACGTCGCTTGCTCCAAATACTCCACCTTGTCCTCCGCGTCCAGCTCCTGGAGCACACGAGCAACTCCGGTGGAGTCAACATTCAACAACAAGTTCTAGTCTAACTCTAATATGAACATTAATACAAATCACATCAAGTGAAATCTTACATAAAAACATAATAGGGAGAAATGTAGGAATTAAATGATGTGTCTTTGCACAAGATTGTGTTCAGCTACATGAGTTACCTGGCACAGTATTCAGTCCTTAGGACTACGTAGAACGTGCATACTGTATACCCTGGCGCACCTGTCCAACTCTACACTGTCTGGACTGATCAGGACGCATCAATGCTGGCTGCTAATGTGCATAGAGGTTATTCGTACCCACCCACAGAGAGAACAGGCCCAAGTAGGAATGAAGCAACTGGTCCAAGGGGCAAAATGGCAGGATGAATCTAACTTGAGAGTGCAATGCTCTACCCACTGTGCCACTGTGCCCACACTGGACGTCTAAGTGTCTGTCCTTAATCATCTAATAGAGACAGACCCTGACTGTGACCGCCATGGCATAGACAGACTCCGACAGCCATGACAGAGACAGACCCTGACTGTGACAGCCATGACAGAGACAGACCCTGACTCCGACAGCCATGACAGAGACAGACCCTGACTGTGACAGCCATGACATAGACAGACCCCAACTGTGACAGCCATGACAGAGGCAGACTCTGACTGTGACAGCCATGACAGAGGGAGACCCTGACTCCGACAGCCATGACAGAGACAGACCCTGACTATGACAGCCATGACAGAGACATACCCTGACTGTGACAGCCATGACAGAGACATACCCTGACTGTGACAGCCATGACAGAGACAGAATCTGATTGTGACAGCCATGCCAGAGACAGAAATGACAGCTCACATCTTTGATTGTGGCCTTGCTCTTGTCATCGTCCAGAATCTGCTGCAGTGTTGTCTCATTGAGGTAGTGGTTGTCCTCTGCAGTCTCACTCGCCCGTCTCTGTCTCTCCAGCACGGCCGACAAGTCCCTCTTGGACTTGTGACTCACATTGAATGGACACAGGTCATTGGTGGGCCGCAGGGTCACATACAGCATGACTCTGAAACATGACCAAACCACTATGTGTGTTTGTTTGTGAATGATGTGTATGTGAGTGTGAGTGTGTGTGTGTGTGTGTGTGTGTGTGTGTGTGTGTGTGTGTGTGTGTGTGTGTGTGTGTGTGTGTGTGTGTGTGTGTGTTTGTTTGTTAATGAGTGTGAATGAGAGTATGTGTGTGTTTGTGAATAAGTGTGTTTGTATTATATGTGTATGTGAGTGTTTGCTTGTGAATGAGTGTGTGTGTGTGTGTGTGTGTGTGTGTGTGTGTGTGTGTGTGTGTGTGTGTGTGTGTGTGTGTGTG
Source organism: Ridgeia piscesae (assembly GCA_025642075.2). Lineage (NCBI taxonomy): Eukaryota > Metazoa > Annelida > Polychaeta > Sabellida > Siboglinidae > Ridgeia > Ridgeia piscesae. Next base: position 224,693 of record JAODUO010001449.1, on the reverse strand, counting down.
TGTGTCCGTTGTGTGTGTGTCCGTGTGTGTGTGTGTGTGTGTGTGTGTGTTTGTGATTGTGTGTGTGTGTGTTGTTTGTGAATAGTGTGGTGTGTGTGTGTGTGTGTGTGTGTGTGTGTGTGTGTGTGTGTGTGTGTGTGTGTGTGTGTGTGTGTGTGTGTGTGTGTGTGTGTGTGTGTGTGTGTGTGTGTGTGTGTGTGTGTGTGTGTGTGTGTGTGTGTGTGTGTGTGTGTGTGTGTGTGTGTGTGTGTGTGTGTGTGTGTGTGTGTGTGTGTGTGTGTGTGTGTGTGTGTGTGTGTGTGTGTGTGTGTGTGTGTGTGTGTGTGTGTGTGTGTGTGTGTGTGTGTGTGTGTGTGTGTGTGTGTGTGTGTGTGTGTGTGTGTGTGTGTGTGTGTGTGTGTGTGTGTGTGTGTGTGTGTGTGTGTGTGTGTGTGTGTGTGTGTGTGTGTGTGTGTGTGTGTGTGTGTGTGTGTGTGTGTGTGTGTGTGTGTGAATGAGTGTATGTGTGTGTCTGTGAATGAGTGTTTTTGTGAATGAGTGTGTTTATGTGAGTTTATGAATGAGTGTGTTTGTGTGTGTTTGTGAATGAGTGTGTTTGTGAATGAATGTGTTTGTGTGTGTTTGTGAATGAGTGTATTTGTGTGAGTTTGTGAATGAGTGTGTATGTTTGTATGTGTTCGTGTGCTGCTCAACATTTCCACCCAGACAGTTTATATTTGATCTGCCAAATTTCTTTGGATTAACCTTTGACATGAATACTCTCTACCTCCATACTGATTTGATAACAACTTATAATATACATGATAACAAATGACAGGAAGATTACTCCAGGATGGTGTTTTTGGTAACTCTGTGATGTAGTGATATCTAGAAGATGGGATATTTTGCTAATGGAAAAATCAGGAATGACATCGTCCATTAAGAAATGTAGTCCGGTAACTCCCTCAGACATTGACACATGCACTCACTCGCACACACGGGTTGGATGTAGCAAGAAATGTTAATATTGGACCCTGAAAATTAAGGCACAAAAGGAAACTAAAAAAAAAAGATTACAACACAAACATAATTTTTTATCACTGAGAGACATATGTCAACAGAGCAGGAGACAAGGGTGCTAATACTGCACGATAATGTATTAATACTGCAACAGAGACACATACAGATGACACAATTGCCGTGTCTCACTTACATGGTGCCGTTGAGGTGAGGTCTAGGGTAGGTGGTGGCGACCCTGATGTCTGCAGCCACTGTGAGGTCTGTGTGAGGTATTGCCTCACTGAAGCACAAGCACAACACAGATTAACCACCAACTACCAGAATCAAGACACATACAATAATGTGGGAAAACATCCGTATATTACTGAGAACTTTAGCCTTCTAATAGTAACTGAAAAGCCAACATTTAAATGCTGCTAATTCATATATTTGTTTTTACAAAATTATCATTCTATGGTACATTTTTTATTCTTATTCACCAACCCTTTATATTCATTTCAGCATGCATCAATGATTATTGACTACATTAACTAGCTGATATCATAATCAGGTAGGACTAAACATGGAAGTTAAATCAAGTTATTTCCCCAAGGTTAGTATACATACAGGAGGGAACAGAATAATACCTATCCGTATTACAGACAGAAAAGTACCTAAATACCTCTATGTGTCCTATGGACATAATAATATCCATGTACACTAGAGACAGAATAACACCCATGTATCTGACACCAGGAGAGTTTGTAGTGTCCTCAGTAAGGCTGTGTACAGACCTGGGAGGTGGCCCGCTGCAGCATGTCTCGTAGTGTCCTGTTGATGTCCGGCAGTAGTCGTTGACAGCCCGTGACACGCCCTGCAGGAACGCTGTCTCTATCGTCTCCCACTGCACAACAGAGTCACATCATTCAACCGTTATCTTGTCTTCACGTAACAATAAGTTCATTAATAAAATGACACTTGATATAACAATATGGCGGTCACATGATGTGCTACCGTCTTTCCGTGACTATTCCAATTTTGAAGAAAAGAAACAGCAAATTAGAGGAAAAACACATACAAAATTATTTTAAAATTATCCTCATCCAAACAATAATGTAATCTATTCAATTTGCACCCCACACATTAGGTGAGCAAATACGGGGCAGAATACACAAGTAATGACAATAACAGGAACACAAATAAAGCAGAACTAGATGATCTTATCTTCTTACTTTCTTAAAGAATAAACAATGGGTGTAAATATCCCACTTGGTTACTTTTCTAACCAGGAAGACTTACCTCACCGGGCATCATGTGCTCAAATGTCAGGTTAACTGAAGGCGCAATCTCCTCCCTCTGCCCTGAACACAGACAAGAACAAACTGTGAACATTTATGTCACCACAGACAGACAGACAGACAGACAGGCAGACATGCAGGTAGGACGGCACACAGGCAAGAACACACGCACGTGCGCGCGCACGCATGCACACACAGTAGACAGTAACTGGCAGAGACCGAAAGGGATAGACAGATATAGACAGAGAGACCCAGACTGACAGACACCGACATAGATAGACACAGATTGACAGACAGACAGAGATAGATAGAGACTGATAGACACAGACAGAGACAGACCCACTTACATTGACAAGATTTTGTCTCCTTCACATTACACAGCTTGTGGTCAGTGCCGCGACCCGGACACTGGCGGTGCTGACCGACAGGTGGAGGATTGTCACAGGTCCGTGTGCGCATCTGACGTCCATAGCATGCCTTGGAGCAGTCAGAGTATTTGCTCCACTCACTCCACAGCCCATTTGTTTCTGTCAACACAACACTAGGTCAAGTACAGTGTAGAGTGCCACATGTATCACAACACTAGGTCAAGTACAGTGTAGTGTACCACATGTATCACAACACTAGGTCAAGTACAGTGTAGTGTGCCACATGTATCACAACACTAGGTCAAGTACAGTGTAGTGTACCATATGTATCACAACACTAGGTCAAGTACAGTGTAGTGTACCACATGTATCACAACACTAGGTCAAGTACAGTGTAGTGTACCACATGTATCACAACACTAGGTCAAGTACAGTGTAGTGTACCACATGTATCACAACACTAGGTCAAGTACAGTGTAGTGTACCACATGTATCACAACACTTGGTCAAGTACAGTGTAGTGTGCCACATGTATCAAAACACTAGGTCAAGTACAGTGTAGTGTACCACATGTATCACAACACTAGGTCAAGTACAGTGTAGAGTGCCACATGTATCACAACACTAGGTCAAGTACAGTGTAGTGTGCCACATGTATCACAACACTAGGTCAAGTACAGTGTAGTGTACCACATGTAACACAACACTAGGTCAAGTACAGTGTAGTGTGCCACATGTATCACAACACTAGGTCAAGTACAGTGTAGTGTGCCACGTGTATCACAACACTAGGTCAAGTACAGTGTAGTGTGCCACATGTATCACAACACTAGGTCAAGTACAGTGTAGTGTACCACATGTATCACAACACTAGGTCAAGTACAGTGTAGTGTGCCACATGTATCACAACACTAGGTCAAGTACAGTGTAGTGTGCCACGTGTATCACAACACTAGGTCAAGTACAGTGTAGTGTGCCACATGTATCACAACACTAGGTCAAGTACAGTGTAGAGGGCCACATGTATCACAACACTAGGTCAAGTACAGTGTAGTGTACCACATGTATCACAACACTAGGTCAAGTACTGTGTAGTGTACCACATGTATCACAACACTAGGTCAAGTACAGTGTAGTGTACCACATGTATCACAGCACTAGGTCAAGTACTGTGTAGTGTACCACATGTATCACAACACTAGGTCAAGTACAGTGTAGTGTACCACATGTATCACAACACTAGGTCAAGTACAGTGTAGTGTACCACATGTAACACAACACTAGGTCAAGTACAGTGTAGTGTGCCACATGTATCAAAACACTAGGTCAAGTACTGTGTAGTGTACCACATGTATCACAGCACTAGGTCAAGTACAGTGTAGAGTGCCACATGTATCACAACACTAGGTCAAGTACAGTGTAGTGTGCCACATGTATCACAACACTAGGTCAAGTACAGTGTAGTGTACCACATGTAACACAACACTAGGTCAAGTACAGTGTAGTGTGCCACATGTATCACAACACTAGGTCAAGTACAGTGTAGTGTGCCACGTGTATCACAACACTAGGTCAAGTACAGTGTAGTGTGCCACATGTATCACAACACTAGGTCAAGTACAGTGTAGTGTACCACATGTATCACAACACTAGGTCAAGTACAGTGTAGTGTGCCACATGTATCACAACACTAGGTCAAGTACAGTGTAGTGTGCCACGTGTATCACAACACTAGGTCAAGTACAGTGTAGTGTGCCACATGTATCACAACACTAGGTCAAGTACAGTGTAGAGGGCCACATGTATCACAACACTAGGTCAAGTACAGTGTAGTGTACCACATGTATCACAACACTAGGTCAAGTACTGTGTAGTGTACCACATGTATCACAACACTAGGTCAAGTACAGTGTAGTGTACCACATGTATCACAACACTAGGTCAAGTACAGTGTAGTGTGCCACATGTATCACAACACTAGGTCAAGTACAGTGTAGTGTACCACATGTATCACAACACTAGGTCAAGTACAATGTAGTGTACCACATGTATCACAACACTACCAACTTCTAACTGAATAGATTCAAGTAATATTCTTGATAACAAAGTACTATACATTTATAACAAAAAAGTCAACTTTACATTTCAGTACAATGTGTACATCAATACAAGTCAAAAAATCAGTTCTACTAATGGAATATCCATTATCACAAGCATTTATAAACTTGATAAGAGATTGCGTAATCCGTTGGCTTTGTCATGCCACTCGACTTGATTTTGAGGATATTGGCACATAATTTATTACTAAACCAATGAAATTGTGATGTTGATATACTATTTATCAGCATCTTTTCTACATTCAGTGTTACTTATATCTGATCTATACTGTCTCAATTGCAACACCAACTTACTGAATGGTTTTCATATATCTATAATAACTGTCAGACTCAACAAGACCTATACCCATACGCATAGCCTCTTAAGACAAATTGTGTTACCAATACTGCCTTACACTGTGGAGTTCATTTAATTGACGAAATAAACTAATAATAACAACACAAATTATGTAGACAACAGCAACAGACTGATGAGATAACAACCAAACTGCCAGCTCTGCTTAAGAGTTTGTTGTGACTGACATTTGTAAGGAGACGACACTGGACGAGGCTCAGTTTGATAAGTCTATGAGCTCTCTACAAGTGCCAAATCCTTACAAATATACATGTCTATGAGCTCTCTACAAGTGCCAAATCCTTACAAATATACATGTCTGTGAGCTCTCTACAAGTGCCAAATCCTTACAAATATACATGTCTGTGAGCTCTCTACAAGTGCCAAATCCTTACAAATGTACATGTCTGTGAGCTCTCTACAAGTGCCAAATCCTTACAAATGTACATGTCTGTGAGCTCTCTACAAGTGCCAAATCCTTACAAATATACATGTCCGTGAGCTCTCTACAAGTGCCAAATCCTTACAAATGTACATGTCTGTCAGCTCTCTACAAGTGCCAAACCCTTACAAATGTACATGTCCGTGAGCTCTCTACAAGTGCCAAATCCTTACAAATGTACATGTCTGTGAGCTCTCTACAAGTGCCAAATCCTTACAAATGTACATGTCTGTGAGCTCTCTACAAGTGCCAAATCCTTACAAATGTACATGTCTGTCAGCTCTCTACAAGTGCCAAACCCTTACAAATGTACATGTCCGTGAGCTCTCTACAAGTGCCAAATCCTTACAAATGTACATGTCTGTCAGCTCTCTACAAGTGCCAAATCCTTACAAATGTACATGTCTGTCAGCTCTCTACAAGTGCCAAATCCTTACAAATGTACATGTCTGTGAGCTCTCTACAAGTGCCAAATCCTTACAAATGTACATGTCTGTCAGCTCTCTACAAGTGCCAAACCCTTACAAATGTACATGTCTGTGAGCTCTCTACAAGTGCCAAATCCTTACAAATGTACATGTCTGTGAGCTCTCTACAAGTGCCAAATCCTTACAAATATACATGTCCGTGAGCTCTCTACAAGTGCCAAATCCTTACAAATATACATGTCCGTGAGCTCTCTACAAGTGCCAAATCCTTACAAATATACATGTCCGTGAGCTCTCTACAAGTGCCAAATCCTTACAAATATACATGTCCGTGAGCTCTCTACAAGTGCCAAATCCTTACAAATATACATGTCCGTGAGCTCTCTACAAGTGCCAAATCCTTACAAATATACATGTCCGTGAGCTCTCTACAAGTGCCAAATCCTTACAAATATACATGTCCGTGAGCTCTCTACAAGTGCCAAATCCTTACAAATGTACATGTCCGTGAGCTCTCTACAAGTGCCAAATCCTTACAAATGTACATGTCTGTGAGCTCTCTACAAGTGCCAAACCCTTACAAATGTACATATCTGTGAGCTCTCTACAAGTGCCAAATCCTTACAAATGTACATGTCTGTCAGCTCTCTACAAGTGCCAAACCCTTACAAATGTACATGTCTGTGAGCTCTCTACAAGTGCCAAATCCTTACAAATGTACATGTCTGTGAGCTCTCTACAAGTGCCAAATCCTTACAAATGTACATGTCTGTGAGCTCTCTACAAGTGCCAAATCCTTACAAATGTACATGTCTGTCAGCTCTCTACAAGTGCCAAACCCTTACAAATGTACATGTCTGTGAGCTCTCTACAAGTGCCAAATCCTTACAAATGTACATGTCTGTGAGCTCTCTACAAGTGCCAAATCCTTACAAATATACATGTCCGTGAGCTCTCTACAAGTGCCAAATCCTTACAAATATACATGTCCGTGAGCTCTCTACAAGTGCCAAATCCTTACAAATATACATGTCCGTGAGCTCTCTACAAGTGCCAAATCCTTACAAATATACATGTCCGTGAGCTCTCTACAAGTGCCAAATCCTTACAAATATACATGTCCGTGAGCTCTCTACAAGTGCCAAATCCTTACAAATATACATGTCCGTGAGCTCTCTACAAGTGCCAAATCCTTACAAATATACATGTCCGTGAGCTCTCTACAAGTGCCAAATCCTTACAAATATACATGTCCGTGAGCTCTCTACAAGTGCCAAATCCTTACAAATGTACATGTCTGTCAGCTCTCTACAAGTGCCAAACCCTTACAAATGTACATGTCTGTGAGCTCTCTACAAGTGCCAAATCCTTACAAATGTACATGTCTGTGAGCTCTCTACAAGTGCCAAACCCTTACAAATGTACATGTCTGTGAGCTCTCTACAAGTGCCAAATCCTTACAAATGTACATGTCTGTGAGCTCTCTACAAGTGCCAAATCCTTACAAATGTACATGTCTGTGAGCTCTCTACAAGTGCCAAATCCTTACAAATGTACATGTCTGTCAGCTCTCTACAAGTGCCAAACCCTTACAAATGTACATGTCTGTGAGCTCTCTACAAGTGCCAAATCCTTACAAATGTACATGTCTGTCAGCTCTCTACAAGTGCCAAACCCTTACAAATATACATGTCCGTGAGCTCTCTACAAGTGCCAAATCCTTACAAATATACATGTCCGTGAGCTCTCTACAAGTGCCAAATCCTTACAAATATACATGTCCGTGAGCTCTCTACAAGTGCCAAATCCTTACAAATATACATGTCCGTGAGCTCTCTACAAGTGCCAAATCCTTACAAATATACATGTCCGTGAGCTCTCTACAAGTGCCAAATCCTTACAAATATACATGTCCGTGAGCTCTCTACAAGTGCCAAATCCTTACAAATGTACATGTCTGTCAGCTCTCTACAAGTGCCAAACCCTTACAAATGTACATGTCTGTGAGCTCTCTACAAGTGCCAAATCCTTACAAATGTACATGTCTGTGAGCTCTCTACAAGTGCCAAACCCTTACAAATGTACATGTCTGTGAGCTCTCTACAAGTGCCAAATCCTTACAAATGTACATGTCTGTGAGCTCTCTACAAGTGCCAAATCCTTACAAATGTACATGTCTGTGAGCTCTCTACAAGTGCCAAATCCTTACAAATGTACATGTCTGTCAGCTCTCTACAAGTGCCAAACCCTTACAAATGTACATGTCTGTGAGCTCTCTACAAGTGCCAAATCCTTACAAATGTACATGTCTGTGAGCTCTCTACAAGTGCCAAATCCTTACAAATATACATGTCCGTGAGCTCTCTACAAGTGCCAAATCCTTACAAATATACATGTCCGTGAGCTCTCTACAAGTGCCAAATCCTTACAAATATACATGTCCGTGAGCTCTCTACAAGTGCCAAATCCTTACAAATATACATGTCCGTGAGCTCTCTACAAGTGCCAAATCCTTACAAATATACATGTCCGTGAGCTCTCTACAAGTGCCAAATCCTTACAAATATACATGTCCGTGAGCTCTCTACAAGTGCCAAATCCTTACAAATGTACATGTCCGTGAGCTCTCTACAAGTGCCAAATCCTTACAAATGTACATGTCCGTGAGCTCTCTACAAGTGCCAAATCCTTACAAATGTACATGTCTGTCAGCTCTCTACAAGTGCCAAACCCTTACAAATGTACATGTCTGTGAGCTCTCTACAAGTGCCAAATCCTTACAAATGTACATGTCTGTCAGCTCTCTACAAGTGCCAAACCCTTACAAATGTACATGTCTGTGAGCTCTCTACAAGTGCCAAATCCTTACAAATGTACATGTCTGTGAGCTCTCTACAAGTGCCAAACCCTTACAAATGTACATGTCCGTGAGCTCTCTACAAGTGCCAAATCCTTACAAATGTACATGTCTGTGAGCTCTCTACAAGTGCCAAATCCTTACAAATGTACATGTCTGTCAGCTCTCTACAAGTGCCAAACCCTTACAAATGTACATGTCCGTGAGCTCTCTACAAGTGCCAAATCCTTACAAATGTACATGTCTGTCAGCTCTCTACAAGTGCCAAATCCTTACAAATGTACATGTCTGTGAGCTCTCTACAAGTGCCAAATCCTTACAAATGTACATGTCTGTCAGCTCTCTACAAGTGCCAAACCCTTACAAATGTACATGTCCGTGAGCTCTCTACAAGTGCCAAACCCTTACAAATGTACATGTCTGTCAGCTCTCTACAAGTGCCAAACCCTTACAAATGTACATGTCTGTCAGCTCTCTACAAGTGCCAAACCCTTACAAATGTACATGTCTGTGAGCTCTCTACAAGTGCCAAATCCTTACAAATGTACATGTCTGTGAGCTCTCTACAAGTGCCAAATCCTTACAAATATACATGTCTGTGAGCTCTCTACAAGTGCCAAATCCTTACAAATATACATGTCTGTGAGCTCTCTACAAGTGCCAAACCCTTACAAATGTACATGTCCGTGAGCTCTCTACAAGTGCCAAATCCTTACAAATGTACATGTCCGTGAGCTCTCTACAAGTGCCAAATCCTTACAAATGTACATGTCTGTGAGCTCTCTACAAGTGCCAAACCCTTACAAATGTACATGTCCGTGAGCTCTCTACAAGTGCCAAACCCTTACAAATGTACATGTCCGTGAGCTCTCTACAAGTGCCAAACCCTTACAAATGTACATGTCCGTGAGCTCTCTACAAGTGCCAAATCCTTACAAATGTACATGTCTGTGAGCTCTCTACAAGTGCCAAATCCTTACAAATATACATGTCCGTGAGCTCTCTACAAGTGCCAAATCCTTAGAAATGTACATGTCTGTGAGCTCTCTACAAGTGCCAAATCCTTACAAATATACATGTCCGTGAGCTCTCTACAAGTGCCAAATCCTTACAAATGTACATGTCTGTCAGCTCTCTACAAGTGCCAAACCCTTACAAATATACACAAGTCTTTCCCTCGTTCTCTCTCACTTTCTCTCACTCTCTGTCTCTACAAGTACCATAACACTACAACTGACACAGCCTGTGTCATCATTACTTGTTGACACTGATTGACAGATAATTTGGATTTCTCAAAGTGTGTATCCCCAGTTGTTGCTAACATCACATGACTGGATTTGCATTATGAACCAAAGTAATTACATTCACCAACATAATAAATATTCTACGTTTTAGTCTACTTGAATACATCGATTGTTGCACTGCAATAGTTTTTCACTTCCAAGACACAAAGCCAATTAATGTTATCAAACTTAACTATATCAATTAACTACAGAAGTAGACATGACTGTGCAATACACAGAGTGCTCCACCAAAGTGTCGTCATGTTGTACGGTCAATGTCACATTTGAAGATATTGAATTTCAGAGATTTAAATTCCATTTTAAACACATCTTTAATGATTCAAATGTATAAAATCAGATATTGTGACATAGTGATATTGTGACATTGTAAGATTTGACACACTTTGTAGGGAAATAAAATGAATTTTTTGATCACTTGCCTGAACAGCCGAGTCCGTCAACATCTGGAATCCATGGCTCAGTACACTGACACTCAAAGAACTTGTCCTTGTTGACACAAGTGCTGTGTGTGACGTCACAAGGGTTCCTGCTGCTGCACTCATCAATCTCTGGTGAACACAACAGTCTCCTCATTAGTGTTCAGTCTCTTCAGTCTGGTCAGTCTCTTCCCAAACACCACAGATGGCTCACAGACAAGGAACACACTATCTTTACTTTTGTAAATCTGAGGTTTTTCGTGGAAGTTTTTGGTGACCCTATGGGGAGGGTGTGGGAGAGAATTTGGGGAGTTTCAAGGAAGGGAGAAAGGAACTTTTTGGTGACCCTATGGGGAAAGTGTGGGAGACTTTTTGGCGAGCTTCAAGGGAGGGAGAAGAGGAAGAATGTTTTTGGTGAGTGTAAAATCAGGAGGTTTTGTAAACAATGGGACAATATGCAGTTACACATATTTCTGAAAATAAATCTAAACATCTCCTTGATATTGGACACTGATACATATACATGCTGGTAGATTATATTGTTAAGAATAAAGCTGGTTGGCTGTGAGTGTAGGAGCTGGTGAATGAAGGTACTCACCTTTGCTGTGAGTGTAGGAGCTGGTGAATGGTGGCACTCACCTCTGCTGTGAGTGTAGGAGCTGGTGAATGAAGGTACTCACCTTTGCTGTGAGTGTAGGAGCTGGTGAATGAAGGTACTCACCTTTGCTGTGAGTGTAGGAGCTGGTGAATGGTGGCATGTGAGTGTAGGAGCTGGTGAATGGTGGCATGTGAGTGTAGGAGCTGGTGAATGGTGGCATGTGAGTGTAGGAGCTGGTGAATGGTGGCATGTGAGTGTAGGAGCTGGTGAATGGTGGCACTCACCTCTCCTGTGAGTGTAGGAGCTGGTGAATGGTGGCATGTGAGTGTAGGAGCTGGTGAATAGTGGCACTCACCTCTCCTGTGAGTGTAGGAGCTGGTGAATGGTGGCTGGTGAATGGTGGCACTCACCTCTCCTGTGAGTGTAGGAGCTGGTGAATGGTGGCATGTGAGTGTAGGAGCTGATGAATGGTGGCACTCACCTCTGCACTGGTTGTCCAGGGGGTAGGTGCACATACACACGTCCGTCCCGTTGACATTCAGACACAGCTGTTTGCAGCTGGCAGCAGTCGCAGAGTTCCGACAGGGGTTGGTGACTGACAAACACAACAGTGACAATGTGACACCCAGCTCAATTCACTACAACTGCTCTTGTGTTGTCATCTTGCAAAGTCAAGGAATGTTCAAGCCATATAAAGTATTGAGGAAGTTGTCATTATCAACATGACATATGACATGAATGATAAAACATGTGACTATTATCAGCATGACGTACGACACGAATGACAAAATGTGTGATTATCATCAGCATGACATATGACACGAATGACAAAATGTTTGACTATTATCAACATAACATGACATAAGTGACAACAGGTGAGACCATTATCAGCATGACATATGACACAGGTGACAAGAGTGACAGAAAGTGTCACTATTACCAGCACAATGTATGACACAAGTGACATGAAGTGTGACTCACTGACGCAGGTGACACCATCATTGGCGAGGACGGCTCCGTCCTGACAGGAGCAGTGGAAGGAGCCGTAAGTGTTGACACAGCCGCTGGCATAGCTGCACTTGTTCAGTAGCGGGCTGACGCACTCATTCACATCTGTGCACACATTGGGCACATTTCTGTCATTTCTCAAATTTAACGTAATATTTCCGCACATTTGTCTCATTTCCCACATTCTGCATTTTCCATACTGTCTCATTTTCCACATTCTCTCATTTTCCACATCCTCTCATTTTCCATTCTCTCATTTTCCACATCATCTCGTTTTCCACATCCTCTCATTTTTCACATCCTCTCATTTCACACATTCTCTTATTTTTCACCAATGTGGCACATGCTTCAGAGGCTACAAGAGAATAAGAACACAGTCTGCAAATGACTCCGATGTTCTAACTACTATGCCACTGCAGTTCACCACAAATCCCGTTGCTACACGTTCAGTGCTTAAATAACCTATTTGGTAGCATTGTCTACAAAACCATTATAAAGTTAATTTTAAACGGACAAAATGAAAGACAACAAACACTTTGTACAAGTGAACACAGGCAGATGTTTGTGCATCTGTCTTTCATGTACCAAACACCCACTAATACTATTATGAACAACAGCCGTGTGAAGTGGACAGAGAGTGTGGACCCACCTTCACACTTGTGTGTCACAGGGTGTCTCTTGAAGCCTGGCTTACAGATGCACTCGTACAGGGGCTGTAGGTTGACACAGATCTCCTCCTTGGAACATGTGTTTGCCTTCGAGTCCAGACACTCGTTGACATCTGAAGTGACAGAACATGTCGTCACGTGAGTTCCCTGAGACTGTCATTCTTAAGGTATCAACAATGCAAGCCAATGATTAATATATGATACATATATAACATGCTGTTTCTAAGAATTGTTATCATAATCACTGAGTTATTATTATGAACATGAAATTAAGCAGAAGTAGAATGAACACACAGATGTGTCACCAAGCTGGTGAATTGCTACAATTAAACACACATAACATGTGGATGACATAACATGACACATGTCATGCGAGAGATGACATAACATGACACATGCCATGTGAGAGATGACAGGATGACATAAAATGACACATCATGTGACAGCATGACATGTCAATTTCCTACTCACCCATGCATGTTTTCCCGTCACCGACGTAACCATTACGACAACGACACTCGTATGACCCCGGCAAGTTGACACACTTGGCGGTGTGTCGGGCGCAGCCGTGTGTTCTGACAGCGCATTCGTCAATGTCTGTTGAACACAGACACCAACTCAAACTCTAGTCAAATACGCTTTCAATGTCCATCCATAGTGGCAACTATCTCGTAGTTTCACATCACTTTTTTTGGCAAACTTTCAACTGAATAATCCATTGCTTCTGTGTGTATTTTTAAAATATCATATGTTTTCTATTCCATGTTTTCCCAGATTACTTGATGAACTATTTGACATCAGAGAATGTACATATTGTAAGGTTTTAAATCAGCTCTGTGTCATAAACATATTTCTGAAAACTATATAGTGTATGTTGCTCAGAAAACTATGTTTCTGATAATGGTACGTTTCAAGCACCAGATATCTAAAATTGTGTGCAAAAATTGACCACAATTCTACTACCAAATGTTACATCACTGTCCCTAGAAGCAGCTATTAATAAACCATGAAGAACAAAGACTTTACTGACACACACTCTGAGGAGGCAGCGTCTTAACCACTGCGACACATGACATGTAAAAGAGGTGTCACACTGTCTAAGAGTCTTAGGTCTTAGGTGATTACCTCCAAACAGCCCAAACTTGGGCTAACGTAGGAGTTGTTCTTCTGTAGAATTTGTGAGTCCACTACAGGTTACACATTTACCCCCTGTGTGGGATCTTTTACTTCCCCTGGCATAGACACCAGACAGAAGGGACCACCGGCTTTTAGTGTCTCTTCCGAAAGACACAGGCAGATGTGGGGTGAAGAAATTGCCTAAGTTTCGAAACGGCGGTAGGTGGGATTGAACCACCGTCCCCTCGATTGACAGTCCGGCGCTCTACCGCGCGACCACCGCTCCCCACTCAGAGTCTTAACCATTGCGACACATGACATGTCAAGGAAATGTCACACTGTCTAGGAGTCAGAGTCTTAACCATTGCGACACATGACATGTCAATGAAGTGTCACACTGTCTAAGAGTCAGGGTTTTAACCACTGCAACACATGACATGTCAAGGAGGTGTCACACTGTCTAGGAGTCAGAGTCTTAACCACTGCGACACATGACACGTCAAGGTGTCACACTGTCTAGGAGTCAGAGTCTTAACCATTGCGACACATGACATGTTATGGAGGTGTCACACTATCTAGAAGTCAGAGTCTTAACCATTGCGACACATGACATGTCATGGAGGTGTCACACTGTCTAGGAGTCAGAGTCTTAACCATTGCGACACATGACATGTCATGGAAGTGTCACACTGTCTACGAGTCAGTCTTAACCATTGCGACACATGACATGTCAAGGAGGTGTCACACTGTCTAAGAGTCAGAGTCTTAACCATTGCGACACATGACATGTCATGGAGGTGTCACACTGTCTAGGAGTCAGAGTCTTAACCATTGCAACACATGACATGTCATGGAGGTGTCACACTATCTAGGAATCAGTCTTAACCATTGTGACACATGACATGTCATGGAGGTGTCACACTGTCTAGGAGTCAATAGTCTTAATCACTGCGACACATGACATGTCAAGGAAGTGTCACACTGTCTAGGAGTCACACCTTCACAGCTGAAGAAGTTCTTCTGGATGAAGCCATCCTTGCAAGTGCAGCTGTAGTTGCCCACTGTGTTGACACAGGTAGTTGAGGCCACGTCACACTTGTGTTTGTAGGCCTTGCCTTCCTCGTGGCACTCATCAACGTCTGAAACAACAGCCTCCATTGTCATGCTATGTCTGAAACAACAGCCTCCATTTTCATGCAATGTCTGAAACATCAGCCTCCACTTTCATGTTATGTCTGAAACAACAGCCTCACTTTTCATAAATGTCTGAAACAACAGCCTCAATTTTCATGCTGAAAATAAACACAAATATATTTTTGTGGCTACATCGAGAACAAATATCAGCATCCCTTAGATTTTTTGCATCACTATGCAGACAAAAAATAAACATTAATGTCATAACTATTTATATCAGAAACAATACGAATAAATAGTAATGTAGTAATAATGTAGTATTCATGTTGAGACTACACAAAAATCATCATTACTGATGACACACTTGACATTACATGAGCAGGTCACTAATGACATGTCCTACCTGAGCAGGACCCTAAGTCAATCTCAGTCACTAATCACCTTAACAGGACACTAAACCACTCTATAGGTAAATAATTACACATGTAAAACTTGAGCAGGACACAGACACTCTAGTGGTCACCTGAGCAGGACACTAAATTATGCTAGGTCACTAATCAAACATGTCACAACTGAGCAGGACACTAATTCATTACAGGTCACTAACGGTGTGTCCTACCTGAGCATGACATGCCGTCTGGGTTCAGCTTGTAGCCGTGGCTGCAGGTGCAAGCGTACTTGCCCTCGTCCTCAATGCACAGGGAGTGGGCGTGTTCCCGGCACATGTCTGCCTGGTCCACACACTCCTGGATGTCTACAACGACCACACTCATTACTACATACATGCACTCACCGATGTCTGCAACAGTGACCACACACTCATTATTACACTCATTCTTGGATGTCTGCAACTGTGACCACACACATCCGTTACAATGCACTCCTGGATATCTACAATAATGACCACACACTCGTTAATATGCACACTCGTTAATATGCACACTCCTGGATATCTACAATAATGATCATACACTCGTTAATACGTATAATTCCTTTACATCTACAATAATGACCACACACCCGTTACTATGCACACTCCTGGATGTCTGCAGCAACAACCACACACTCATTACTACATACGTTCTGTGCTGTCAATGACCACACAATTGTTACCATGTTGACTCATGGATGAGGAAAAGGGTGATGAAGCTGTACGTACCCAGACACTCGTCCAGGGGCCCGGGTGTCTTCCTGTAGCCCACGTCGCACATGCACCGCTCCTTGCCGGACGGGTCAATGTAGCACTGACCACCACCACAGCTGATTTGACAAGGCTTCACAGCTGACCAAACACACGTGTCAATCACAGGTTAATGTGTTAATGTTAATACCCTAATTGTATCTCCTCCCAAGGGTGAGGGTTCTGTCATATCTCTCTATGTTCATTCACTTCATGGAAAGACTGGCCTCTCATGTGTCAACTGCTGATACATTGAATGAAACGTAAACAAGTCATTTAATGTTACATGATTTAAATGTGATCTATAAAAATATACACCAAGAATTGCAGGTAGTACTTTCAGTAGTTCGCTAAAATGCTAGTGTAAAAATGTGCAAACAGCAACTGTATCCTAGAGTATCTGTGGATACCACCTGGTTGAAAGAACAGCCTGGTGCAGCCATATAGATCTGACAGTCATGGAGAAACATTATGCCTTTGTGGTGCTAATTTCACAATTTGTCTATTAATTCAGATACAATTTGTACAGTTTGAAACTAACCGACTATAAAAACATTAAGGAGCTTCACTGACTAAGTACATGTTTAATTGTGACTGTCCCAAGTGTGACATGACCAGTGTTGACATGACCAGTGTTCATGGCTGACCTACCTGTGCACTCTCTGTGGTTGGGGGCCAGTTGGAAGCCAGCGTGACAGGAGCAGGTGTAGGAGCCAACAGTGTTGGAACATATGTGACTGCAGGGGTGGAGAGGACCCACACACTCATTCACATCTGTGTGGAACAGGTCAAAGGTCACAGGTCACTCATCATCTGACTACCTCATCTGTCATCTAATTCAATCTCACTGTCACATCACTCTCATCTCCCTCACTGTCATCTCATCATTTCTCATCTACTCCACTCTCACCTCCCATTTCTCATCTACCTCATTAAATTCCTCCTATCTATTATCTACCTCACTCTCACATCACTCTCTCCCGACTACCTCACTTTCAACTCACTGCCAATCCTTATATCTACCTCACTCACCTCCTACCTCTCATTCACCTCACTATCTATCTCTCACCTACCTCACTATCACATCACTCTCATCTACCTCACTGTCACATCACTCTCATCTACCTCACTGTCACATCACTCTCATCTACCTCACTGTCATCTATGTCACTATCATGTTTCTCGCCCTCCACTCTCTTCAGGTTCACCTTTCCTCTCTCATTTAACTGTCTCCTTACCTCTCTCCCATACCACTCCAATTTATCCCTCCTTCACCTCCCTTTTACTGCCTTTACTTTCTCCCTCCCTTTCTCCTTCTTTCCTCTGTTCTTCACACATTATTTCTTTCATTTTAGCAAGTCTCTCCACAGTTGTCTTATCTCAGGTCTAAGTCTCTCCACAGCTGTCTTGTCTCACGTCTAAGTCTCTCCACAGTTGTCTTGTCTCAGGTTTAAGTCTCTCCACAGTTGTCTTATCTCACGTCTAAGTCTCTCCACAGTTGTCTTATCTCAGGTCTAAGTCTCTCCACAGTTGTCTTATCTCACGTCTAAGTCTCTCCACAGTTGTCTTATCTCAGGTCTAAGTCTCTCCACAGCTGTCTTGTCTCACGTCTAAGTCTCTCCACAGTCTGTCTTGTTCTCAGCGTCTAAGTCTCTACCACAGTTTGTCTTGTCTCAGGTCTAAGTCTCTCACACAGTTGTCTTGTCTCAGGTCTAAGTCTCTCACACTGTCTTGTCTCAGTTAAGTCTCTACTGTCCTCACGTCTAAGTCTCTCCACAGTTGTCTTATCTCAGGTCTAAGTCTCTCCACAGTTGTCTTATCTCACGTCTAAGTCTCTCCACAGTTGTCTTATCTCACGTCTAAGTCTCTCCCACAGCTGTCTTGTCTCAGGTCTAAGTCTCTCACACAGCTTGTCTCATGTCTCACAGTCTTTCTCACCTACGTCTCTCCACAGTTGTCTTTCTCACGTCTACTTCTCCACAGTTGTCTTATCTCACGTCTAAGTCTCTCCACAGTTGTCTTGTCTCAGTCTAAGTCTCTCCACAGTTGTCTTGTCTCACGTTAAGTCTCTCCACAGCTGTCTTTCTCACGTCTAAGTCTCTCCACAGTTGTCTTGTCTCAGGTTTAAGTCTCTCCACAGTTGTCTTATCTCATGTCTAAGTCTCTCCACAGTTGTCTTATCTCAGGTCTAAGTCTCTCCACAGTTGTCTTATCTCACGTCTAAGTCTCTCCACAGTTGTCTTATCTCAGGTCTAAGTCTCTCCACAGCTGTCTTGTCTCACGTCTAAGTCTCTCCACAGTTGTCTTGTCTCAGGTCTAAGTCTCTACACAGCTGTCTTGTCTCACGTCTAAGTCTCTCCACAGTTGTCTTGTCTCAGGTTTAAGTCTCTCCACAGTTGTCTTATCTCACGTCTAAGTCTCTCCACAGTTGTCTTATCTCAGGTCTAAGTCTCTCCACAGTTGTCTTATCTCACGTCTAAGTCTCTCCACAGTTGTCTTATCTCACGTCTAAGTCTCTTCACAGCTGTCTTGTCTCAGGTCTAAGTCTCTACACAGCTGTCTTGTCTCACGTCTAAGTCTCTCCACAGTTGTCTTGTCTCAGGTCTAAGTCTCTCCACAGTTGTCTTGTCTCAGGTCTAAGTCTCTCCACAGTTGTCTTGTCTCAGGTCTAAGTCTCTCCACAGTTGTCTTGTCTCAGGTCTAAGTCTCTCCACAGTTGTCTTGTCTCACGTCTACGTTTCTCCACAGTTGTCTTATCTCACGTCTAAGTCTCTCCACAGTTGTCTTGTCTCAGGTCTAAGTCTCTCCACAGTTGTCTTATCTCACGTCTAAGTCTCTCCACAGCTGTCTTATCTCACGTCTAAGTCTCTCCACAGTTGTCTTGTCTCACGTCTAAGTCTCTCCACAGTTGTCTTATCTCACGTCTAAGTCTCTCCACAGCTGTCTTATCTCACGTCTAAGTCTCTCCACAGTTGTCTTGTCTCACGTCTAAGTCTCTCCACAGTTGTCTTATCTCACGTCTAAGTCTCTCCACAGTTGTCTTGTCTCAGGTCTAAGTCTCTCCACAGCTGTCTTGTCTCACGTCTAAGTCTCTCCACAGTTGTCTTGTCTCAGGTCTAAGTCTCTCCACAGTTGTCTTATCTCAGGTCTAAGTCTCTCCACAGTTGTCTTGTCTCACGTCTAAGTCTCTCCACAGTTGTCTTATCTCACGTCTAAGTCTCTTCACAGCTGTCTTGTCTCAGGTCTAAGTCTCTACACAGCTGTCTTGTCTCACGTCTAAGTCTCTCCACAGTTGTCTTGTCTCAGGTCTAAGTCTCTCCACAGTTGTCTTGTCTCAGGTCTAAGTCTCTCCACAGTTGTCTTGTCTCAGGTTTAAGTCTCTCCACAGTTGTCTTGTCTCAGGTCTAAGTCTCTCCACAGTTGTCTTGTCTCACGTCTACGTTTCTCCACAGTTGTCTTATCTCACGTCTAAGTCTCTTCACAGCTGTATTGTCTCACGTCTAAGTCTCTTCACAGTTGTCTTATCTCACGTCTAAGTCTCTTCACAGCTGTCTTATCTCACATCTAAGTATCTTCACAGCTGTATTGTCTCACGTCTAAGTCTCTTCACAGCTGTATTGTCTCACATCTAAGTCTCTTCACAGCTGTCTTATCTCACATCTAAGTCTCTTCACAGCTGTATTGTCTCACATCTAAGTCTCTTCACACCTGTCTTGTCTCAGGGCTAAGTCTCTGCAGAGTTGTCTTATCTCATGTCTAAGTCTCTCCACAGCTGTCTTATCTCATGTCTAAGTCTCTCCACAGCTGTCTTATCTCATGTCTAAGTCTCTTCACAGCTGTATTGTCTCACATCTAAGTCTCTTCACAGTTGTCTTATCTCACGTCTAAGTCTCTTCACAGCTGTATTGTCTCACGTCTAAGTCTCTCCACACCTGTCTTGTCTCAGGTCTAAGTCTCTCCACACCTGTCTTGTCTCAGGTCTAAGTCTCTCCACACCTGTCTTATATCACGTCTAAGTCTCTCCACAGTTGTCTTATCTCATGTCTAAGTCTCTCCACAGCTGTCTTATCTCATGTCTAAGTCTCTCCACAGCTGTCTTATCTCACATCTAAGTCTCTTCACACCTGTCTTGTCTCAGGTCTTAGTCTCTTCACACCTGTCTTATGTCATGTCTAAGTCTCTTCACACCTGTCTTGTCTCAGGTCTAAGTCTCTCCACAGCTGCATTGTCTCATGTCTAAGTCTCTCCACAGCTGTCTTGTCTCATGTCTAAGTCTCTCCACACCTGTCTTGTCTCACGTCTAAGTCTCTTCACAGCTGTATTGTCTCACGTCTAAGTCTCTCCACAGTTGTCTTATCTCACGTCTAAGTCTCTCACAGCTGTCTTATCTCACATCTAAGTCTCTTCACAGCTGTATTGTCTCACGTCTAAGTCTCTTCACAGCTGTATTGTCTCACATCTAAGTCTCTTCACAGCTGTCTTATCTCACATCTAAGTCTCTTCACAGCTGTATTGTCTCACATCTAAGTCTCTTCACACCTGTCTTGTCTCAGGGCTAAGTCTCTGCAGAGTTGTCTTATCTCATGTCTAAGTCTCTCCACAGCTGTCTTATCTCATGTCTAAGTCTCTCCACAGCTGTCTTATCTCACATCTAAGTCTCTTCACAGCTGTATTGTCTCACGTCTAAGTCTCTCCACACCTGTCTTGTCTCAGGTCTAAGTCTCTCCACAGTCTTATCTCACGTCTAAGTCTCTCCACAGTTGTCTTATCTCATGTCTAAGTCTCTCCACAGCTGTCTTATCTCATGTCTAAGTCTCTCCACAGCTGTCTTATCTCACATCTAAGTCTCTTCACACCTGTCTTGTCTCAGGTCTTAGTCTCTTCACACCTGTCTTATATCACGTCTAAGTCTCTCCACAGCTGTCTTGTCTCACGTCTAAGACTCTCCACAGCTGTCTTATCTCACATCTAAGTCTCTCCACAGTTGTCTTATCTCACGACTAAGTCTCTCCACTGCAGACTTATCTCACGTCTAAGTCTCTCCACAGCTGTCTTATATCATGTCTAAGTCTCTCCACAGCTGTCTTATCTCATGTCTAAGTCTCTCCACAGCTGACTTATTTCACATCTAAGTCTCTCCACAGCTGTCTTATATCATGTCTAAGTCTCTCCACAGCTGTCTTATCTCATGTCTGAGTCTCTCCACAGCTGTCTTATCTCATGTCTAAGTCTCTCCACAGCTGTCTTATCTCACATCTAAGTCGCTTCACAGCTGTCTTATGTCATGTCTAAGTCTCTCCACAGCTGTCTTATCACATGTCTAAGTCTCTCCACAGCTGTCTTATCCCATGTCTAAGTCTCTCCACAGCTGTCTTATCCCATGTCTAAGTCTCTCCACAGCTGTCTAATCTCATGTCTAAGTATTAAACTGGTAATTAACAAGTGCAGTCAGTGAATTCCTCTGTGCAGCAGAGACTGACTTCAACTGAAGATTCAGCAGACATTCACATAAATACATCCTATGTATGTAGACAAATGTAACCTACCAATGGATCACAGGGATCCATCATGTAACCTACCTATGCAGTTTGTTGGATTGCGTGGATCAATCATGTATCCATTGACGCAGGAACACTTCACGCCTCCGATGATGTTTTCACAACTCATGGCGCAGCCTCCATTGTTCTCCAGACACTCATCCTCATCTACAAACACAAGCAACAACACTCATCTTCATCTACAAATACAAGCAACAACAACATTCATCCTTATCCAGACACAAGCAACAACACTCATCCTCATCTACAAACACAAGCAACAACACTCGTCTTCATTTACAGTCACAAGCAACAACACTCGTCCTCATCAACATTCACAAGCAACAACACTCATCCTCATCTACTGATACAAGCAACAACACTCGTCCTCATCTACTGACACTAGCAACAACACTCATCCTCATCTACAGACACAAGCAACAACACTCATCCTCATCTACAGACACAAGCAACTACACTCATCCTCATCTACAGACACAAACAACTACACTCATCCTCATCTACTGACACAAGCAACAACACTCATCCTCATCTACAGACACAAGCAACAACACTCATCCTCATCTACAGACACAAGCAACAACACTCATCCTCATCTACTGACACAAGCAACAACACTCATCCTCATCTACAGACACAAGCAACAACACTCATCCTCATCTACAGACACAAGCAACTACACTCATCCTCATCTACTGACACAAGCAACAACACTCATCCTCATCTACAGACACAAGCAACTACACTCATCCTCATCTACAGACACAAGCAACAACACTCATCCTCATCTACAGACACAAGCAACAACACTCATCCTCATCTACAGACACAAGCAACAACACTCATCCTCATCTACAGACACAAGCAACAACACTCATCCTCATCTACAGACACAAGCAACAACACTCATCCTCATCCACAGACACTAGCAACAACACTCATCCTCATCTACAGACACAAGCAACAACACTCATCCTCATCCACAGACACAAGCAACAACACCATCCTCATCACAGACACAAGCAACAACACTCATCCTCATCTACAGACACAAGCAACAACACTCATCCTCATCCACAGACACTAGCAACAACACTCATCCTCATCCACAGACACTAGCAACAACACTCATCCTCATCTACAGACACAAGCAGCAACACTCATCCTCATCCACAGACACAAGCAACAACACTCATCCTCATCTACTGATACAAGCAACAACACTCATCCTCATCCACAGACACAAGCAACAACACTCATCCTCATCCACAGACACTAGCAACAACACTCATCCTCATCTACAGACACTAGCAACAACACTCATCCTCATCCACAGACACTAGCAACAACACTCATCCTCATCCACAGACACAAGCAACAACACTCATCCTCATCTACAGACACAAGCAACAACACTCATCCTCATCCACAGACACAAGCAACAACACTCATCCTCATCTACAGACACAAGCAACAACACTCATCCTCATCCACAGACACAAGCAACAACACTCATCCTCATCCACAGACACTAGCAACAACACTCATCCTCATCTACAGACACAAGCAACAACACTCATCCTCATCTACAGACACAAGCAACAACACTCATCCTCATCCACAGACACAAGCAACAACACTCATCCTCATCTACTGATACAAGCAACAACACTCATCCTCATCCACAGACACAAGCAACAACACTCATCCTCATCCACAGACACAAGCAACAACACTCATCCTCATCACAGACACAGCAACAACACTCATCCTCATCCACAGACACAAGCAACAACACTCATCCTCATCCACAGACACAAGCAACAACACTCATCCTCATCACGAACAGCAACAACACTCATCCTCATCCACAGACACAGCAACAACACTCATCCTCATCCACAGACACTAGCAACAACACTCATCCTCATCACAGACACAAGCAGCAACACTCATCCTCATCACTGAACAAGCAACAACACTCATCCTCATCACTGATACAAGCAACAACACTCATCCTCATCCACAGACACAGCAACAACACTCATCCTCATCCACAGACACAAGCAACAACACTCATCCTCATCTACAGACACAAGCAACAACACTCATCTTCATCTACAGACACAAGCAACAACACTCGATCTCATCATACTTACAAGCAACCACCATAATCATCCAAGACACACAGTACGACACTATCTTCAGACAGCAAGCACACTAACACTCATGTTGAGCACACCGTCAATGTCTACAGCCAAGCACATAACAGGTGCACACTCGTCAATGTCATACAGCAAGCACATAACAGGTGCACACACGTCAATGTCACAGCAAGCACATAACAGGTGCACACTCGTCAATGTCTACAGCAAGCACATAACAGGTGCACACTCGTCAATGTCAACAGCAAGCACATAACAGGTGCACACACGTCAATGTCTACAGCAAGCACATAACAGGTGCACACTCGTCAATGTCTACAGCAAGCACATAACAGGTGCACACTCGTCAATGTCTACAGCAAGCACATAACAGGTGCACACTCGTCAATGTCAACAGCAAGCACATAACAGGTGCACACACGTCAATGTCTACAGCAAGCACATAACAGGTGCACACTCGTCAATGTCTACAGCAAGCACATAACAGGTGCACACTCGTCAATGTCTACAGCAAGCACATAACAGGTGCACACTCGTCAATGTCAACAGCAAGCACATAACAGGTGCACACTCGTCAATGTCTACAGCAAGCACATAACAGGTGCACACTCGTCAATGTCTACAGCAAGCACATAACAGGTGCACACTCGTCAATGTCTACAGCAAGCACATAACAGGTGCACACTCGTCAATGTCTACAGCAAGCACATAACAGGTGCACACTCGTCAATGTCTACAGCAAGCACATGACAGGTGCACACTCGTCAATGTCTACAGCAAGCACATGACAGGTGCACACTCGTCAATGTCTACAGCAAGCACATGACAGGTGCACACTCGTCAATGTCTACAGCAAGCACATAACAGGTTCACACTCATCAATGTCTACAGCAAGCACATGACAGGTGCACACTCGTCAATGTCTACAGCAAGCACATGGCAGGTGCACACTCGTCAATGTCTACAGCAAGCACATAATAGGTTCACACTCATCAATGTCTACAGCAAGCAGATGACAGGTGCACACTCGTCAATTTCTAAAGCTAGATTGAGTGTAAGTCTACACCCTCATCAGTCATTATCATTCATAGCTGGAATTATTATTATTGGAGAAAACATCTTTGTATCATAGTAGATTGTTTAAGGGTATAAGCATGATTAAATAGTCCAGATATATGAATAACACAACAATTTAGCTTACAGACAAACATTTGTCTCCACCATTATATAAATCAACATTGCTGGAAAAGTGCAAGCTAACACAGAAAACACACCACTGTCTTGTAAACGGCAGCAATACTGTAGACACAATGTAGAGTGTTGTACCTAGGCAGGTGGTGCCATCTGGTGCCAGCAGGTAGCCCTGGGTACAGGCACACGTGAATGAACCAGGGTTGTCTATACACAGCTGCTCACAGACGTTGTCCTTGGCACATTCGTTGATATCTGCAGCAGACAATACATGCCCAGACTCTTGCTCTCGCTCTTGCTCTCGCTCTCAGTCAGACACAGCTGTCACCAGACCTGTCTTCATATTGACACTACGGTATTATATACAAGGTCAGTACAAGTATATACTTCAATACTCTACAGTGTCATATAGAAGGAGTACATATTTATGAGTACCCTATGGTATCATATAGAGGGATATACATTGATACTCTACGGTGTTACATTAGGGTGCAAAATGTACAAGTATACGCATACTGTCACAGCATCTGGTGATGAGAGGGTGGGACTTACTGTCACAGCATCTGGTGGTGAGAGAGGGTGGGACTTATTGTCACAGCATCTGGTGATGAGAGGGTGGGACTTACTGTCACAGCATCTGGTGGTGAGAGAGGGTGGGACTTACTGTCACAGCATCTGGTGATGAGAGAGGGTGGGACTTACTGTCACAGCATCTGCTGGTGAGAGAGGGTGGGACTTATTGTCACAGCATCTGGTGATGAGAGGGTGGGACTTACTGTCACAGCATCTGGTGGTGAGAGAGGGTGGGACTTACTGTCACAGCATCTGGTGATGAGAGAGGGTGGGACTTACTGTCACAGCATCTGCTGGTGAGAGAGGGTGGGACTTATTGTCACAGCATCTGGTGGTGAGAGGGTGGGACTTACTGTCACAGCATCTGGTGATGAGAGAGGGTGGGACTTACTGTCACAGCATCTGGTGATGAGAGGGTGGGACTTACTGTCACAGCATCTGGTGATGAGAGGGTGGGACTTACTGTCACAGCATCTGGTGATGAGAGGGTGGGACTTACTGTCACAGCATCTGGTGGTGAGAGGGTGGGACTTACTGTCACAGCATCTGGTGATGAGAGGGTGGGACTTACTGTCACAGCATCTGGTGATGAGAGGGTGGGACTTACTGTCACAGCATCTGGTGATGAGAGGGTGGGACTTACTGTCACAGCATCTGGTGATGAGAGGGTGGGACTTACTGTCACAGCATCTGGTGATGAGAGGGTGGGACTTACTGTCACAGCATCTGGTGGTGAGAGAGGGTGGGACTTACTGTCACAGCATCTGGTGATGAGAGGGTGGGACTTACTGTCACAGCATCTGGTGATGAGAGGGTGGGACTTACTGTCACAGCATCTGGTGATGAGAGGGTGGGACTTACTGTCACAGCATCTGGTGATGAGAGGGTGGGACTTACTGTCACAGCATCTGGTGGTGAGAGAGGGTGGGACTTACTGTCACAGCATCTGGTGATGAGAGGGTGGGACTTACTGTCACAGCATCTGGTGGTGAGAGAGGGTGGGACTTACTGTCACAGCATCTGGTGATGAGAGGGTGGGACTTACTGTCACAGCATCTGGTGGTGAGAGAGGGTGGGACTTACTGTCACAGCATCTGGTGATGAGAGGGTGGGACTTACTGTCACAGCATCTGGTGGTGAGAGAGGGTGGGACTTACTGTCACAGCATCTGGTGGTGAGAGAGGGTGGGACTTACTGTCACAGCATCTGGTGGTGAGAGGGTGGGACTTACTGTCACAGCATCTGGTGGTGAGAGAGGGTGGGACTTACTGTCACAGCATCTGGTGGTGAGAGAGGGTGGGACTTACTGTCACAGGATCTGGTGGTGAGAGAGGGTGGGACTTACTGTCACAGCATCTGGTGGTGAGAGAGGGTGGGACTTACTGTCACAGCATCTGGTGATGAGAGAGGGTGGGACTTACTGTCACAGCATCTGGTGATGAGAGAGGGTGGGACTTACTGTCACAGCGCCTGTTGTCAGCAGGGTTGAGGAGGAAGCCCGGGTCACACTGACAGTGGTAGTCCCCGGGGTCATTGACACAAGTGGCGTGGTCCCGGCACTGGTGGGTGTTCTGACGGCATTCGTCCACATCTACAGGCAGCAGGTCAGTAATGGACTTGATAATGTATAACAGTCTTACACACCATTCCAGTGGACTTGACACGGAGTGTGAAGAGACAGGATAAAGGAGAAGAGGAAGACACAAGACATAGAGTAGAACAAATAGGAGAGAGAGAGAGAGAGAGAGAGAGAGAGAGAGAGAGAGAGAGAGAGAGAGAGAGAGAGAGAGATAGAGAGAGATAGAGACAGAGATAGAGATAGAGAGAGAGAGAGACTGAAGAGAGAGAGAGAGAGAGACTGAAAGAGAGAGAGAGACTGAAAGAGAGAGAGAGAGAGAGAGAGAGACAGAGAGAGATAAATGGACAGACAAACTTTATTTTTTATTGTATGTAAGGGTGTGTGTGTGTGTGTGTGTGTGTGTGTGTGTGTGTGTGTGTGTGTGTGTGTGTGTGTGTGTGTGTGTGTGTGTATGTAAGTGTGTGTGTGAGGTGTCGATAGTCCATTGAAACGACAGGCAGAAACTGATGGAACAAAACAAATGGACAGATAAATAGATTGTAAGTTTACAGAAAATGCACACAAAGTCAAGTGGTACCTTCACACTGTGTTTTGCTGGTGTGGCTGACTTGGTAGCCGTGGGGACAGAAGCATTTCTCCTCACCATTTTCCACCCCACAAAATGCCTTTGAGTCACAAACCAGCCGGGGACACTTGGCTGATGCTGCAACACAAACACACAACATACAATAACACACTTCAGTCTCACACACTTGGCTGATGCTGCAACACAAACACACAACATACAATAACACACTCCAGTCTCACACACTTGGCTGATGTAACACAAACACACAACATACAATAACACACTTCAGTCTCACACACTTGGCTGATGCTGCAACACAAACACACAACATACAATAACACACTTCAGTCTCACACACTTGGCTGATGCTGCAACACAAACACACAACATACAATAACACACTTCAGTCTCACACACTTGGCTGATGCTGCAACACAAACACACAACATACAATAACACACTTCAGTCTCACACACTTGGCTGATGCTGCAACACAAACACACAACATACAATAACACACTTCAGTCTCACACACTTGGCTGATGCTGCAACACAAACACACAACATACAATAACACACTTCAGTCTCACACACTTGGCTGATGCTGCAACACAAACACACAACATACAATAACACACTTCAGTCTCACACACTTGGCTGATGCTGCAACACAAACACACAACATACAATAACACACTTCAGTCTCACACACTTGGCTGATGCTGCAACACAAACACACAACATACAATAACACACTTCAGTCTCACACACTTGGTAGCCTGGGGACAGAAGCATTTCTCCTCACCATTTTCCACCCCACAAAATCATTACACAAAACCCGCCGGGACACTTGGCTGATGCTGCAACACAAACACACAACATACAATAACACACTTCAGTCTCACACACTTGGCTGATGCTGCAACACAAACACACAACATACAATAACACACTCCAGTCTCACAAACTTGGCTTGATGTAAAACAAACACACAACATACAATAACACACTCCAGTCTCACAAACTTGGTTGATGTAAAACAAACACACAACATACAATAACACACTCCAGTCTCACACACTTGGTTGATGTAACACAAACATACAATAACACACTCAAGTTTGACACACTTGGTTGATGCTGTAACATAAACACACTAGATACAATAACACACTCCAGTCTTTGTTGCTGCTGCTGCAATGCCAACACACACTAGTGCTTCAGTCCCTCAAACACCTCCCCCGCCTCAATCTCTATGAATTTTCTATATTAAATCAGAAATAATAAGAGTGTAATACGTAAGACTAAATGTAACAACATATATAATTATTTAGTTAATAGCAACATCTCAATATGCATATTCATCGAGGCATCAGAAGTAACAAGTCTGCATCAACAACCACTCACGTTTGCATCTCTTGCCATCTTCTGTGAGTTCAAAGCCAGGCTTACAGGCGCAGGTGTAGTACCCCACCTGGTCCACGCACAGCTGGTCGCACTCCGGTTCCTCCAAGTCACACTCGTTGATCTCTACAAAGTCACACAGATAACACAGATCTCCTCCAAGTCACACTCGTTTATCTCTACAAAGTCACACAGATAACACAGATCTCCTCCAAGTCACACTCGTTGATCTCTACAAAGTCACACAGATAACACAGATCTCCTCCAAGTCACACTCGTTTATCTCTACAAAGTCACACAGATAACACAGATCTCCTCCAAGTCACACTCGTTTATCTCTACAAAGTCACACAGATAACACAGATCTCCTCCAAGTCACACTCGTTTATCTCTACAAAGTCACACAGATAACACAGATCTCCTCCAAGTCACACTCGTTTATCTCTACAAAGTCACACAGATAACACAGATCTCCTCCAAGTCACACTCGTTTATCTCTACAAAGTCACACAGATAACACAGATCTCCTCCAAGTCACACTCGTTTATCTCTACAAAGTCACACAGATAACACAGATCTCCTCCAAGTCACACTCGTTTATCTCTACAAAGTCACACAGATAACACAGATCTCCTCCAAGTCACACTCGTTTATCTCTACAAAGTCACACAGATAACACAGATCTCCTCCAAGTCACACTCGTTTATCTCTACAAAGTCACACAGATAACACAGATCTCCTCCAAGTCACACTCGTTTATCTCTACAAAGTCACACAGATAACACAGATCTCCTCCAAGTCACACTCGTTTATCTCTACAAAGTCACACAGATAACACAGATCTCCTCCAAGTCACACTCGTTTATCTCTACAAAGTCACACAGATAACACAGATCTCCTCCAAGTCACACTCGTTTATCTCTACAAAGTCACACAGATAACACAGATCTCCTCCAAGTCACACTCGTTTATCTCTACAAGTCACACAGATAACACAGATCTCCTCCAAGTCACACTCGTTTATCTCTACAAAGTCACACAGATAACACAGATCTCCTCCAAGTCACACTCGTTCCATCTCTACAAAGTCACACAGATAACACAGATCTCCTCCAAGTCACACTCGTTCCATCTCTACAAAGTCACACAGATAACACAGATCTCCTCCAAGTCACACTCGATTTATCTCTACAAAGTCACACAGATAACACAGTCCCTCCAAGTCACACTCGTTTATCTCTGACCAAGTCACTCAGATAACACAGATCTCCTCCAAGTCACACTCGTTTATCTCTACAAAGTCACACAGATCACCCAGTCCCTCCAAGTCACACTCGTTTAGCTCTAGAAAGTCACGCATATAACACAGATCTCCTCCAAGTCACACTCGTTTATCTCTA
Source organism: Ridgeia piscesae (assembly GCA_025642075.2). Taxonomy (NCBI): domain Eukaryota; kingdom Metazoa; phylum Annelida; class Polychaeta; order Sabellida; family Siboglinidae; genus Ridgeia; species Ridgeia piscesae. The sequence goes on along the minus strand of JAODUO010001449.1, from coordinate 194,009 downwards.
CAAAGTCACACAGATAACACAGATCTCCTCCAAGTCACACTCGTTCATCTCTACAAAGTCACACAGATAACACAGATCTCCTCCAAGTCACACTCGTTCATCTCTACAAAGACACACAGATAACACAGATCTCCTCATCCCATGTATCTCTACAAGAGTTCCTTATCCCAGTGGTCCCCTCACCCGTTTTCGTCTCAGTGGACCCCTTGACCCAGTGGTACCTTCTATCCCATGGTTCTATCGTGGTATCATCCCAGAGTAATCCCAGTACATCCCAAGTCTGATACCAGTGGTACGCTCTGATACCAGTGGTACCCTCTGATACCAGTGGTACCCTCTGATCCCAGTGGTACCCTCTGATCCCAGTGGTACCCTCTGATCCCAGTGGAACCCCTCTGATCCCAGTGCTACCCTCTGATCCCTGTGGTACCCCTCTGATCCCAGTGGTACCCTCTGATCCCAGTGGTACCTCTGATCCCAGTGGTACCCTCTGATCCCAGTGGTACCCTCTGATCCCAGTGGTACCCTCTGATCCCAGTGGTTCCCCTCTGATCCCAGTGGTACCCTCTGATCCCAGTGGTACCCTCTGATCCCAGTGGTACCCTCTGATCCCAGTGGTTCCCTCTGATCCCAGTGGTACCCTCTGATCCCAGTGGTACCCTCTGATCCCAGTGGTACCCTCTGATCCCAGTGGTACCCTCTGATCCCAGTGGTACCCTCTGATCCCAGTGGTACCCCTCTGATCCCAGTGGTACCCTCTGATCCCAGTGGTACCCTCTGATCCCAGTGGTACCCTCTGATCCCAGTGGTACCCTCTGATCCCAGTGGTACCCTCTGATCCCAGTGGTACCCTCTGATCCCAGTGGTACCCCTCTGATCCCAGTGGTACCCTCTGATCCCAGTGGTACCCTCTGATCCCAGTGGTACCCTCTGATCCCAGTGGTACCCCTCTGATCCCAGTGGTACCCTCTGATCCCAGTGGTACCCTCTGATCCCAGTGGTACCCTCTGATCCCAGTGGTACCCTCTGATCCCAGTGGTACCTCTGATCCCAGTGGTTCCCTCTGATCCCAGTGGTACCCTCTGATCCCAGTGGTACCCTCTGATCCCAGTGGTACCCTCTGATCCCAGTGGTACCCTCTGATCCCAGTGGTTCCCTCTGATCCCAGTGGTACCCCTCTGATCCCAGTGGTACCCTCTGATCCCAGTGGTACCCTCTGATCCCAGTGGTACCTTCTGATCCCAGTGGTACCTCTGATCCCAGTGGTACCCCTCTGATCCCAGTGGTACCCCTCTGATCCCAGTGGTACCCTCTGATCCCAGTGGTTCCCTCTGATCCCAGTGGTACCCCTCTGATCCCAGTGGTTCCCTCTGATCCCAGTGGTACCCCTCTGATCCCAGTGGTACCTTCTGATCCCAGTGGTACCTCTGATCCCAGTGGTACCCCTCTGATCCCAGTGGTACCCTCTGATCCCAGTGGTACCCTCTGATCCCAGTGGTACCTTCTGATCCCAGTGGTACCCTCTGATCCCAGTGGTTCCCTCTGATCCCAGTGGTACCCTCTGATCCCAGTGGTACCCTCTGATCCCAGTGGTACCCTCTGATCCCAGTGGTACCCTCTGATCCCAGTGGTTCCCTCTGATCCCAGTGGTACCTTCTGATCCCAGTGGATCCCTCTGATCCCAGTGGTTCCCTCTGATCCCAGTGGTTCCCTGTGATCCCAGTGGTACCCCTCTGATCCCAGTGGTACCCTCTGATCCCAGTGGTACCCTCTGATCCCAGTGGTACCCTCTGATCCCAGTGGTACCTTCTGATCCCAGTGGTACCCTCTGATCCCAGTGGTACCTTCTGATCCCAGTGGTACCCCTCTGATCCCAGTGGTTCCCTCTGATCCCAGTGGTTCCCTCTGATCCCAGTGGTACCCTCTGATCCCAGTGGTTCCCTCTGATCCCAGTGGTTCCCTCTGATCCCAGTGGTACCTTCTGATCCCAGTGGTACCCTCTGATCCCAGTGGTTCCCTCTGATCCCAGTGGTTCCCTCTGATCCCAGTGGTACCCTCTGATCCCAGTGGTACCCTCTGATCCCAGTGGTACCCTCTGATCCCAGTGGTTCCCTCTGATCCCAGTGGTACCCTCTGATCCCAGTGGTACCCCTCTGATCCCAGTGGTACCCTCTGATCCCAGTGGTTCCCTCTGATCCCAGTGGTACCCTCTGATCCCAGTGGTTCCCTCTGATCCCAGTGGTACCCTCTGATCCCAGTGGTACCCTCTGATCCCAGTGGTTCCCTCTGATCCCAGTGGTTCCCTCTGATCCCAGTGGTACCCTCTGATCCCAGTGGTACCATCTGATCCCAGTGGTACCATCTGATCCCAGTGGTTCCCTCTGATCCCATGGTACCTCTGATCCCAGTGGTCCCCATCTGATCCCAGTGGTACCCTCTGATCCCAGTGGTTCCCTCTGATCCCAGTGGTTCCCTCTGATCCCAGTGGTACCCTCCTCTTGATCCCAGTGGTACCCCTCTGATCCCAGTGGTACCCTCTGATCCCAGTGGTACCCTCTGATCCCAGTGGTACCCATCTGATCCCAGTGGTACCATCTGATCCCAGTGGTACCATCTGATCCCAGTGGTACCCCTCTGATCCCAGTGGTACCCTCTGATCCCAGTGGTACCCCTCTGATCCCAGTGGTACCCTCTGATCCCAGTGGTACCCCTCTGATCCCAGTGGTACCCCTCTGATCCCAGTGGTACCATCTGATCCCAGTGGTACCATCTGATCCTAGTGGTACCCCTCTGATCCCAGTGGTACCCTCTGATCCCAGTGGTACCCCTCTGATCCCAGTGGTACCATCTGATCCCAGTGGTACCCTCTGATCCCAGTGGTACCCTCTGATCCCAGTGGTACCCTCTGAACATAGATTTCCAGTATAAAGCTCCCCTCTCTGCTGTCACCCACTGCCTTGTGTCAATCAGTAGTTGTCATCCAGTCAGCTGTCCCATCATCTAGAGGCTCAATGAGGTGACACGTTGTTAGAAGCCTTCTCACAGTCTAACAAGTCAACAACTACTGGTGATCCTCATCCACCCATCCAGTTAATGCTGGCTCCCTAGAAAAGTTAAATTTAAAAAAAAACATGGATCATTGAAGACATACCTTCACATTTCTTGGGATCTGTAGCAACTGGCTTGAAGCCTTTGCCACATTCACAGTCGTAGCCACCTACTGAGTTGATGCACTTGCGCATACAGCCGCCATTGTTGGTCTTACACTCATCAATATCTGGCAAGGTCAAAGGTCATTACCATCAGCCATGTTGTATGTTACAAAGCACATTTTATATTAGGACTTTGCATTGACAAGTTTTCATTCTATACCAAAACAGTTATGGATAGCGTCACTATATATATAATTTGATCCCTGTCAACAAACAATATAATTGGATCACTGTCAACAAACAATATAATTGGATCCCTGTCAACAAACAATATAATTGCAACTTTGATTATCAGGTAGTCCGGTAGTTGGGTACACTAAAGGTAGTAAAGACATTACGTAAATCTGAAAAGTTGACCTTGGAATTACAATTACATGTGAACTGATCTTTGAAGACAGGCAGACTAGTATTTTGTCACTGAAAAAAACAACTAATTAATAATGAGCGTGATTGATGTGAATTTCTTCCACATATTTGCAATAAAAAAGCAAACATCTGATTAATTCAAAATTGGTAAAAAATAACTTCAGACTAATGACCTGGCTGCAATGTAATTAATTATGACAAACATCATCTAGTGAGACTACAGAATAATTGCACTTATATACAGATTTTGATCACCATCTCATGGCTAGACCGACAATTAACCAATCTAGGTCTACTAACACTGTGACATACTTTTGAGAGAGAATACAGAGAGAGCTTGCAAGGAAAGAACATGACCGTTGCAACTGCAGAAGACATGAAGAAGTTACTTACCAACACATTTCTTTCCGACGAGTTCAAAGCCCGGGTTACACTTGCAGGTGAATGATCCGACAGGTAAGTCTTCACAGTAGCCATCCACAAGGTCACACTCAAACCTCCTGGCAGTCTTACACTCAGGGATGTCTACAGACAGATACCATCTCATGAATGACATAAGGTCACACTCAAACCTCCAGGCAGTCTTACACTCAGGGATGTCTACAGACAGACACCATCTCATGAATGACTTAAGGTCACACTCAAACCTCCAGGCAGTCTTACACTCAGGATCTAAGATGACACATCTCATAAATGACTTAAGGTCACACTCAAACCTCCTGGCAGTCTTACACTCAGGATGTCTACAGACAGACACCATCTCATGAATGACATAAGGTCACACTCAAACCTCCTGGCAGTCTTACACTCAGGGACGTCTACCGACAGACACCATCTCATGAATGACTTGAGGTCACCCTCAAACCTCCTCACAGTCTTACCCTCAGGCACATCTAGAGATTGACATCATCTCATAAATGTCTTGAAGTCACACTCAAACCTCCTCACAGTCTTACACTCAATAACATCTAGAGATTGACATCACCTCATAAATGACTTGAGGTCACACTCAAACCTCCTCACAGTCTTACACTCAATAACATCTAGAGATTGACATCATCTCATAAATGACTTGAGGTCACACTCAAACCTCCTGGCAGTCTTACACTCAGGCACATCTAGAGATTGACATCACCTCATAAATGACTTGAGGTCACACTCAAACCTCCTCACAGTCTTACACTCAATGACATCTAGAGATTGACATCATCTCATAAATGACTTGAGGTCACACTCAAACCTCCTGGCAGTCTTACACTCAGGCACATCTAGAGATTGACATCATCTCATAAATGACTTGAGGTCACACTCAAACCTCCTGGCAGTCTTACACTCAGGCACATCTAGAGATTGACATCACCTCATAAATGACTTGAGGTCACACTCAAACCTCCTCACAGTCTTACACTCAATGACATCTAGAGATTGACATCACCTCATAAATGACTTGAGGTCACACTCAAACCTCCTCACAGTCTTACACTCAATACATCTAGAGATTGACATCATCTCATAAATGACTTGAGGTCACACTCAAACCTCCTGGCAGTCTTACACTCAGGACATCTAGAGATTGACATCACCTCATAAATGACTTGAGGTCACACTCAAACCTCCTCACAGTCTTACACTCAATACATCTAGAGATTGACATCACCTCATAAATGACTTGAGGTCACACTCAAACCTCCTCACAGTCTTACACTCAATAACATCTAGAGATTGACATCATCTCATAAATGACTTGAGGTCACACTCAAACCTCCTCAGTCTTACACTCAATGACATCTAGAGATTGACATCATCTCATAAATGACTTGAGGTCACACTCAAACCTCCTCAGTCTTACACTCAATGACATCTAGAGATTGACATCATCTCATAAATGACTTGAGGTCACACTCAAACCTCCTCACAGTCTTACACTCAATGACATCTAGAGATTGACATCATCTCATAAATGACTTGAGGTCACACTCAAACCTCCTCACAGTCTTACACTCAATAACATCTAGAGATTGACATCATCTCATAAATGACTTGAGGTCACACTCAAACCTCCTCACAGTCTTACACTCAATGACATCTAGAGATTGACATCATCTCATAAATGACTTGAGGTCACACTCAAACCTCCTGACAGTCTTACACTCAGGCACATCTAGAGACAGACATCATCTCATGAATGACTTGAGGTCACACTCAAACCTCCTCACAGTCTTACACTCAATGACATCTAGAGATTGACATCATCTCATAAATGACTTGAGGTCACACTCAAACCTCCTCACAGTCTTACACTCAATGACATCTAGAGATTGACATCATCTCATAAATGACTTGAGGTCACACTCAAACCTCCTCAGTCTTACACTCAATGACATCTAGAGATTGACATCATCTCATAAATGACTTGAGGTCACACTCAAACCTCCTCACAGTCTTACACTCAATGACATCTAGAGATTGACATCATCTCATAAATGACTTGAGGTCACACTCAAACCTCCTCACAGTCTTACACTCAATAACATCTAGAGATTGACATCATCTCATAAATGACTTGAGGTCACACTCAAACCTCCTCACAGTCTTACACTCAATGACATCTAGAGATTGACATCATCTCATAAATGACTTGAGGTCACACTCAAACCTCCTCACAGTCTTACACTCAGGCACATCTAGAGACAGACATCATCTCATGAATGACTTGAGGTCACACTCAAACCTCCTCACAGTCTTACTCTCTTTGCATTGATGTTGCATAAGACAAAAATGTTCCTTGACGTCCAGAAGCTTTCTAGCGTTTACAGCATCACTGTATCAAACACATCGTTGAATGTTATATCAACAGCATTAATATTAGTCACCAGCAATCTGGCATTTGGATGTCTACGGCTACATTTGGATGTCTACGGCTACATTTGGATGTCTACGGCTACATTTGGATGTCTACGGCTACATTTGGATGTCTAGGGCTACATTTGGATGTCTACGGCTACATTTGGATGTCTACGGCTACATTTGGATGTCTACGGCTACATTTGGTGCAGTTTTGTCAATGATTCTTTAGATTATTAAATTAAACAAAACTTTGTTCTGACAACAAACTAGTTTATGGACATAATTGTATTTTATAATTATTATTTTATATGAATCCACACCACTAGAGGTAGGTGGCAGTAATACTTGGCAACAACATGTCAACTACTGGAAAGACGTAAGCCATCTAAGGCAAAATGTCACTCACCTTCACATGTTTTTTCATCATTGGCGAGTTGGAAGCCGGACATACAGCTACACACATAGCCACCAATGGTGTTGGAGCAGTTCTGACTGCAGGCATGTCTCCTCTTGTCACTCTCAGGCAGAAGACACTCATTCAAGTCTACAAGACACATATCGTGACACTAACAACATTTGTGTCTCCTCTTGTCACTCTCAGGCAGAAGACACTCATTCAAGTCTACAAGACACATATCGTGACACTAACAACATTTGTGTCTCCTCTTGTCACTCTCAGGCAGGAGACACTCATTCAAGTCTACAAGACACATATCGTGACACTAACAACATTTGTGTCTCCTCTTGTCACTCTCAGGCAGGAGACACTCATTCAAGTCTACAAGACACATATCGTGACACTAACAACATTTGTGTCTCCTCTTGTCACTCTCAGGCAGGAGACACTCATTCAAGTCTACAAGACACATATCGTGACACTAACAACATTTGTGTCTCCTCTTGTCACTCTCAGGCAGGAGACACTCATTCAAGTCTACAAGACACATATCGTGACACTAACAACATTTGTGTCTCCTCTTGTCACTCTCAGGCAGGAGACACTCATTCAAGTCTACAAGACACATATCGTGACACTAACAACATTCGTGTCTCCTCTTGTCACTCTCAGGCAGGAGACACTCATTCAAGTCTACAGGACACATATCGTGACACTAACAACATTTGTGTCTCCTCTTGTCACTCTCAGGCAGGAGACACTCATTCAAGTCTACAAGACACATATCGTGACACTAACAACATTCTGTGTCTCCTCTTGTCACTCTCAGGCAGGAGACACTCATTCAAGTCTACAAGACACATATCGTGACACTAACAACATTTGTGTCTCCTCTTGTCACTCTCAGGCAGGAGACACTCATTCAAGTCTACAAGACACATATCGTGACACTAACAACATTCGTGTCTCCTCTTGTCACTCTCAGGCAGGAGACACTCATTCAAGTCTACAAGACACATATCGTGACACTAACAACATTTGTGTCTCCTCTTGTCACTCTCAGGCAGGAGACACTCATTCAAGTCTACAAGACACATATCGTGACACTAACAACATTCGTGTCTCCTCTTGTCACTCTCAGGCAGGAGACACTCATTCAAGTCTACAAGACACATATCGTGACACTAACAACATTCGTGTCTCCTCTTGTCACTCTCAGGCAGGAGACACTCATTCAAGTCTACAAGACACATATCGTGACACTAACAACATTTGTGTCTCCTCTTGTCACTCTCAGGCAGGAGACACTCATTCAAGTCTACAAGACACATATCGTGACACTAACAACATTTGTGTCTCCTCTTGTCACTCTCAGGCAGAGACACTCATTCAAGTCTACAAGACACATATCGTGACACTAACAACATTCGTGTCTCCTCTTGTCACTCTCAGGCAGAGACACTCATTCAAGTCTACAAGACACATATCGTGACACTAACAACATTTGTGTCTCCTCTTGTCACTCTCAGGCAGGAGACACTCATTCAAGTCTACAAGACACATATCGTGACACTAACAACATTTGTGTCTCCTCTTGTCACTCTCAGGCAGGAGACACTCATTCAAGTCTACAAGACACATATCGTGACACTAACAACATTCGTGTCTCCTCTTGTCACTCTCAGGCAGTAGACACTCATTCAAGTCTACAAGACACATATCGTGACACTAACAACATTCGTGTCTCCTCTTGTCACTCTCAGGCAGGAGACACTCATTCAAGTCTACAAGACACATATCGTGACACTAACAACATTTGTGTCTCCTCTTGTCACCCTCAGGCAGCAGACACTCATTCAAGTCTACAAGACACATCGTGACACTAACAACATTTGTGTCTCCTCTTGTCATTCTTAGGCAGTAGACCCCCATTCATTATCAGCAAAGAATTAGGGCCATTAAAATAGATTTGAGAAGGAATGGTCTCTGATATGTAATCTACAGACCAACTACAACTCACAAACTACAACTGACTGGACAATGAATTGGTCAACAGAATAATTCTGGCTGTGTGTCAAATTGACAGAGACGATGTGACGTACCTGCACAGGACTCGCCATTGCCCTCCATGCCTGAGGGGCAGGGTGCACACTGGTACTGCTTCTTGTCGATGGTGGCCGTCACCTCCTGTGGGGTGCGGTCTGTGCACTCTACAACACCACACCACACCACTAGTGGCTCCCTCAGTGGATGCATTCCACATCAATTCAGATATCTCTTAAAAAAGTACTAACCCAAACATTTCCAATGCAAAACTAAGCAGCAAATATCCTCAGTAAATGGCAAATGAATTAAGGTTTCAATGACACATAGAACACTCTTATCCAATATAAAAGTAAACAGCAAATATCCCCAGTAGGTGGTAAATGAACTAAGGTTTCAAATGACATATATCACATTATCATTAAAAGAATCGACCCTCCTCATCAAAGCAGCAAAGGTATGAATAATTGATTTACAGCCAAATCACATCTGCCATTTGTGTGGCAACACTGCTCCTCCATTAGAATATGGGAGACTTAGAGGAAGAAACTGCTTCAACTTTAGACATGACCCAGAAGCAACGTACTTCCATAGCAGGGTTTGTTAGCACACCCATCCAGGTCCTGCTCACAGAACGGACCGTCATAGCCTTGTGGACATTTACAGCCAGCATATGCAAACAAGCCTGTCTTGTTCTGAAACACAGCAGCAAGTACACATTGTTGGGATTGATAGATAACTTTGATGCACAACTAAATCACAAAACAATGGTAATATCATGCTGGAAATAATAGCATGAAAACAAAAACATCACAAACAAAGTGTTTACACATTTTCGTAGTAAATATTCACAAGTCAGGAAGGACTGGACTTACCCATGTTTGTGAGTAATCGCACATTTCAGGATCATGACAGGCACACAACACGATCTCTATTCTCATGACACTGGATGCACCGGACAGATCTGTCGCGACCACTTTGAGTGTGTACATGTCACGCGTTTTCACAGACCATGTCAGCGATGACTTGTAGTGGACGTTATCACCACTGTGACTTTGGACAACATCAAGCTTTGGCTGCGACAGTTGTTCGAGACCGGCTGAGTTGATGACACTGGCAGTGACTGTCATTCCTGGTGCAGTGTCATCTGGACCAATGACGTCAATTGGTATCACAGAATCATTGTTGACCATGGCCTGGATGCTGACCGGTGTTGTGGCAGCAAACTGAGGTGCACGATTGGCTGCGAGAAACAGACTGCGTGTACTGCGTAGGTTGGACGAAAGGAACGCTGACATATGAACAATATAGAAAGTCAAACACGCCAATTGCTGTAAGACGTGTGTATGTGTGAGTATCCTGCTATGTGTATGTGTGTCAATATGAAAGAACATGTGTGTGACATTCTATGTGTGTGTGACGTATGTGTGGATACGTATGTACATACATACGTGTGTATGCACACATGTATGCATGTGCGTTTGCACATGTGTGTGGGTGTACGGATATGTTTGTATGTGTGCGCATGTGTGATTGTATGTGTGTGTGAGTGTGCATGTATTGTGGAATATACTCATGAGGACTTTTAACCTTTACGGACCGGTTGAGCGATATATTGCTCGACAGCATAGCTGTGGTAATGCATCATCAGGTGCGGTTTTATGATAATCCTTTATGTTAAAATGTCTCTTTTTCTCCATAAATGGATTCTTCAGGGTGTTAACTTAAAAAAATAATTAGTAGTAATAAAATTATACATATTTCAAGATGTTCATACATATTTCTGAAGAAAAATCCAGGTCAATAAAGGTTAAATACCTAATCCGCTGGCAAATCAGACCTACTTATTAAACACCTTCATTACTGTGGGAAGTATTCAGTCATACCACAATTGTTGTGCAAACAGTGCGTGTATGAACACATAAAGTTGTAGGAAAGAAAGAGAAGGTCAAGAACTTACACAGCAGCTTGTAGAGAACTTACACAGCAGCTTGTAGAGAACTTACACAGCAGCTTGTAGAGAACTTACACAGCAGCTTGTAGAGAACTTACACAGCAGCTTGTAGAGAACTTACACAGCAGCTTGTAGAGAACTTACACAGCAGCTTGTAGAGAACTTACACAGCAGCTTGTAGAGAACTTACACAGCAGCTTGTAGAGAACTTACACAGCAGCTTGTAGAGAACTTACACAGCAGCTTGTAGAGTCGGTTGAACTCAACACGGTTCTGGAGTGTCGTGTTGCCAACCAACTTGTTGTCCAGCATCTTCATGTCGTAGAGACACTCGGGGTTGGGTGTTGTCTCCCCCGCAATTGTACACATCTTCTTCTGCTCAAGGTCAATGTCAGTGACAGAGATGGTGGGTTTGTAGTTGAGACTGAAGTACTCATTGGCACTGCTGCGTGGGTTCATGGTGTTGGAAATGACAAAGTGTCCATACTTTGTGAACAGCGTGTTGTCATTGGCGCTCATACCAACGTCTGATTGGCCGTAGACTTCCCTCAGTGACCCTGGGTCATGAGGTCAACAGGTCACAAAATTAACAAAACTGAAATACCTGGTTACATCATTAAGGTTCCATATTTTATATACCTGCACCACAATTCCGGTTCATTTTCAGGGTGTCTTTATTTTTTTCACATGCACTCTATAATATTGTGATATAATTTATCTTGTATTCGCCAAGACATCAACCTCAAACGTTTATTTTGTCTTTTAATTTAGTCAGAACATTGCTCCATTCCTGTCAACGGTATTAAGATAAAAAAATTGCTGTTTGAAAATATGATGTTCTGTGACTGCTGGCAAAATTAAGTTATTACAAACACACACACACACACACACACACACCACACACACACACACACACACACACACACACACACACACACACACCACACTCACTAACACACTCTCTCTCTCCCTCTCTCTCACAAACATACACTCACTCACTCACTCACCACTCACTCACTCACTCACTCACACTCACTCACTCACTCACTCACTCACTCACTCACTCACTCACTCACTCACTCACTCACTCACTCACTCACTCACTCACTCACTCACTCACTCACTCACTCACTCACCCATACACCCACACACTCTAAAGGTTTCGCTTAGCTCTCTTCCTAATGAAAGCTACAAATATTATCAGTGTTCAAAGGTCTTGTTAATCAATTGGAACATTTTCAAATTATTACAACTTAAATTCTTTTTTTAACAATTCCTAACTTTCAAAAACATTCCAGAAACTTGGTCTTCTGGTGTAACCACTGAATACATCTATAAAACATAAATACTAGAAATACTTCAGGTCAAGTAGACTCAGATTAAATATTGGCACCTGGTCCATATGATGCCTACATATAACACGTGTTGCCATTTGCAGGCCACGCTCAGCCCAGTTCATCTGAACATCAGTCTCTCTTGAAAGTATTCAACATTCCAGCAATAACTATAAAAAAAAATGATGACTCACAGGTGTCAGCCCACAGGTAGACCTCATCGACCGAGGGTGACTCGAAGCTGTGGGTCTTGCCGTGGGGAACAAAATCATCGTTACTGTTGCCATTCATGTTGCCCCACAGTCCCTCATACTGGCCGGGCTGGAGCCGTGAGGACACCGCCAGCAGTGCTCTCATGAAGTAGAACGACTCCACAAAGTCACTGTTTACAGTGAGGAACAGTCCTTCCTTGAAGATGAACCGCCACCCAGAGGAACCTGCACAACATTCAGTCTCACTGACAACACTTATAAACCTGCACAACATTGACAGTCTCACTGACAACACTTATAAACCTGCACAACATTCAGTCTCACTGACAACACTAATAAACCTGCACAACATTCAGTCTCACTGTCAACACTAATAAACCTGCACAACATTCAGTCTCACTGACAACACTAATAAACCTGCACAACATTCAGTCTCACTGACAACACTAATAAACCTGCACAACATTCAGTCTCACTGTCAACACTAATAAACCTGCACAACATTCAGTCTCACTGACAACACTAATAAACCTGCACAACATTCAGTCTCACTGACAACACTAATAAACCTGCACAACATTCAGTCTCACTGACAACACTAATAAACCTGCACAACATTCAGTCTCACTGACAACACTAATAAACCTGCACAACATTCAGTCTCACTGTCAACACTAATAAACCTGCACAACATTCAGTCTCACTGACAACACTAATAAACCTGCACAACATTCAGTCTCACTGACAACACTAATAAACCTGCACAACATTCAGTCTCACTGACAACACTAATAAACCTACCTGCACAACATTCAGTCTCACTGACAACACTAATAAACCTGCACAACATTCAGTCTCACTGTCAACACTAATAAACCTGCACAACATTCAGTCTCACTGACAACACTAATAAACCTGCACAACATTCAGTCTCACTGACAACACTAATAAACCTGCACAACATTCAGTCTCACTGACAACACTAATAAACCTGCACAACATTCAGTCTCACTGACAACACTAATAAACCTGCACAACATTCAGTCTCACTGACAACACTAATAAACCTGCACAACATTCAGTCTCACTGACAACACTAATAAACCTGCACAACATTCAGTCTCACTGTCAACACTAATAAACCTGCACAACATTCAGTCTCACTGACAACACTAATAAACCTGCACAACATTCAGTCTCACTGACAACACTAATAAACCTGCACAACATTCAGTCTCACTGACAACACTAATAAACCTGCACAACATTCAGTCTCACTGACAACACTAATAAACCTGCACAACATTCAGTCTCACTGACAACACTAATAAACCTGCACAACATTCAGTCTCACTGACAACACTAATAAACCTGCACAACATTCAGTCTCACTGTCAACACTAATAAACCTGCACAACATTCAGTCTCACTGACAACACTAATAAACCTGCACAACATTCAGTCTCACTGACAACACTAATAAACCTGCACAACATTCAGTCTCACTGACAACACTAATAAACCTGCACAACATTCAGTCTCACTGACAACACTAATAAACCTGCACAACATTCAGTCTCACTGACAACACTAATAAACCTGCACAACATTCAGTCTCACTGACAACACTAATAAACCTGCACAACATTCAGTCTCACTGACAACACTAATAAACCTGCACAACATTCAGTCTCACTGTCAACACTAATAAACCTGCACAACATTCAGTCTCACTGACAACACTAATAAACCTGCACAACATTCAGTCTCACTGACAACACTAATAAACCTGCACAACATTCAGTCTCACTGACAACACTAATAAACCTGCACAACATTCAGTCTCACTGACAACACTAATAAACCTGCACAACATTCAGTCTCACTGACAACACTAATAAACCTAGGATCTCAAAGTATATACATCGGTAAATGATCTGCAAATGCGTTTAATAAAACCACTCATCTTAAAAGCTTTGGAACAGTAATAGTTATTAATATGATCTTTAAAAGTGAAACTGTCAGGCAATCTGACGTCATGATCTTTGATCATTTCAGCAGATGTCTCTAGTGCAACCAGATGGTGAATAACGAATTATAACTTACCAGACTTTCTGATGTCAATGCCACTGTAGCTAGTGACAGACCTGGAGACAGCCCTGTTGTCAACATACACGTACAGCTTGGGGGAAGACGGCTTCATGTAGACTTGTATTTTAGGTGCATCTTTACTGCCCACCTGGATGGCAATGGCACTGTGGAACACACACACACACACTAGTGACCACATGTCCAGTATGTCCAGTCCTAATACTCTATTAGATCCCATGCACCAGCCAACAGTGGCTAGTCTAATGTCGTAAATAAAGGAGCCTGAGATTGGAGGAAGCTTCTAAAGACACTGCTATATACACACTGATGACACGACATAGGTGTACTGACACTGATGACACGACATAGGTGTACTGACACTGATGACACGACATAGGTGTACTGACACTGATGACACGGCATAGGTGTACTGACACTGATGACACGACATAGGTGTACTGACACTGATGACACGACATAGGTGTACTGACACTGATGACACGACATAGGTGTACTGACACTGATGACACGGCATATGTGTACTGACACTGATGACACGGCATAGGTGTACTGACACTGATGACACGACATAGGTGTACTGACACTGATGACACGACATAGGTGTACTGACACTGATGACACGACATAGGTGTACTGACACTGATGACACGACATAGGTGTACTGACACTGATGACACGACATAGGTGTACTGACAATGATGACACGGCATAGATGTACTGACACTGATGACACGGCATAGGTGTACTGACACTGATGACACGCCATAGGTGTACTGACACTGATGACACGGCATAGATGTACTGACACTGATGACACGGCATTGGTGTACTGACACTGATGACACGACATAGGTGTACTGACACTGATGACACGACATAGGTGTACTGACACTGATGACACGACATAGGTGAACTGACACCCGTTTGTTGACATGACTGTATAAATAGTACAAGATGTTTGTACAGACCTGAGTTTAGAGGCTGAGTGACTGTCTGTAGCCTTCAGCTGAGTGGCATTAGTGGTGCGGGCGTGAACCATCACATAGACGGGCGCAGTCTCCTTCGACCTCAGCATGATGTATTCACCATAGCCGCTGTAGCTGTAGGCGAAGTAGTCCAGTGTGATGAAGTGGGGGTCTCCGTGCACAAACCCTGAAGCAGTTGTTTCACTGTCAGAAAGCTGTAAGTTCTTACACAAGGCACTAACCAGTCCCTTGGGCTCCATGGCAGATCTATTTTCATTTAACTTCTCTAGGAAGCATTTACCCAGGCTGCAATGACTGTATGAAGACAACTTATACATAACTGACATAGCCAGGTACCGTAAATCCTGTATTACTAGCCGCACCCCTAATTAAAGCCGCACCCCGACTTTTGACCTAAATCCTGAATTTCCTCCGCTCTGTTTGATATCGGCAAAACCCTTATTTAAAGCCGCACCCCGACTTTGAGCCAATACCATTAACTGCGTGCAACATACTGCCGTAGCGCACGCAATTTGGAAACATTTTAACCTGTTTCATAGAAGTCATAACTTTGCTAATAATGATCATAAATGAATAACTGAAAGACTCATTATTGTAATGCATTTATAATTACGACACAGTATGTATTTTAATCGGAATATTACTACGTTAATTTGGAGAAAAAAACGGGGGGGAAATAACCACAATTTCACCATGCTATCAGAATATAATTGGGTGGCAGAATGTCCATACATCCAACGAATAAAATGTAGCCACATATTTAAGCTATTCAATGGTGCTAAAATTATTAAAATATGTTAAGAAGTTTTGGTTTTATAGGATTGTATGTAGAACCATGCATAATGCTGGCACCTATAACATGTAAGCTACCCATCCCCTCCCAGGCCTGTGTATACTTCAAAGACGCTTCCTTGCCGGCTAGCAACAAAGTAATAACTTGGCGTCTCCGCCAGCGTGGGAACGGATGTAACACATTTTTCTCAGACAGTCGTCCCTTAATTAGGCCACCAGCCACCTGTGTTTGTCCAGGCATCGCCCAGGCACAGGGAAGTCGGGGTTACAACATTGTATCTTGACCCAGAAAACAAATGCAATTAACTCGGTCGTCAGTGGCTGGGAAGCCCTGGTAGAGTGTGGTGTTGTTTTGACAATCGGCATGAAGCCTGGCTTTTGTAAACGTGTGAATATTGTTCTTGGAACTGAGATTAACACTAATGTCGAAACAAAACAGACGGCGTGGGATTGATGCTAACAAAGGACGATGACATAATATTTATTTGCCGGCGCGTGCGGCAGCGGCAATGACTCAGACACGGACACACTACACTGAACGACACCATCGTGCCATTCGCGACAGCGTTCTTTGACGGCGAAAATACTACAATAGTGTTGACAATGGATTATATTAACTGTGAAAGGAATTATTTCATCATATTTGATGATGATTGTCTGATGCACGCGGACCCACGGCAACGGTCAATGATGTTGCCAACGTTGAAATGGATACATGAAATGGCGCCGCCGAGCCGTTCCTTTCCCTGACCTAGCCAAGGCATTCTTTGACGGCGACGATGAAAGGGTCTTGTGGAGTTTAACTGTGACATGTTTTCATATTCTGATCGTTGTCTCTGAACATTTTATGGACATGGGATTTTATTAACAGTGTTATATCATTTGTTTAGCACAAGTAGCAATTGTAATACAATGTGTTATTTATCAAACCGGCTTCGTTTCTTCGGTAAGTTTTTCACGTTTATACTGACAATTTTGTGACCCAAATGTCAATTTGTCTCGGCAAATTACTGTATTTAAAGCCGCACCCCAACTTTGGCGTTTTCGTCCTCATTTTGGCTACACACTACTGTATTAGTAGCCGCGGCTAGTAATACAGGATTTACGGTACTCATCCACACAGACCAGACAACAGTGGCAATATGGAGTGCATTAAACTGTCCAAGGTATGAAATGGCAGCATGACGATTCAAACTTGGAATATCTTGACTGAGACGCTGATGTGTTAACACTGCTACATGTGTTAACACTGCTACATGTGTTAACACTGCTACATGTGTTAACACTGCTACATGGCCCTCACTCCTGGGACACAAGACTAAACACAGTCAACAACTTGGCAGTAACAGAATGCTGGTGGAGAACTGTGGGTTTGCTCACCAAGCATGGCTCTATGTCACACACCTATGACACCGTGTGATATTTGCATACACCTGTGACAGAGTGACACCGTGGGGAGTTTGTCATAAGGAAGAGAAAATGTAGTAATGATATACCAAGGGAGAGTTTGTCATAGAGAGTTGCTGCTGCCATGGGGCGTTTCTCCAGGTACTTCTGGCAGTACGATGTGTCGTATTTCTTTGACTCAACACAACACCACTCAAACGGCTTCACGTCCAACTCATCATGTCTAGGATCACTCTACAACACACACATCAAACGCACTGTAAAGTTCCATGTTTTATTCTCAATTAACTTTTACAATCTACTCACTTAATATACATGTCTATCTAATGGATCAATTTATTTCAGATCAGATGCGTAATTCACATATTTGCCCGGTGCCTAGTATGTAATGCCAATACAGAAGTCAGAAGTGGTAGAGAGTGAGTAGAACGCAAAGCACAACCCTTACAGTTGATGTAAACAGACTCACCGGGAGATATTTGCTCATGAAGCCTCCATCTACGTAGCTGGCTAGTGTTGTTGCATAGACAGTGTCTTGTGTCGTGATCAGACTTCCTGTGTCAGCTTTGTAACAACACCGTATGTTTGCCCCTGGAACATGTACAGAACAATGTACACTCCTGTACCTGATTGCCCCTGGAACATGTACAGAACAATGTACACTCCTGTACCTGATTGCCCCTAGAACATGTACAGAACAATGTACACTCCTGTACCTGATTGCCCCTGGAACATGTACAGAACAATGTACACTCCTGTACCTGATTGCCCCTAGAACATGTACAGAACAATGTACACTCCTGTACCTGATTGCTCCTGGAACATGTACAGAACAATGTAGACTCCTGTACCTGATTGCCCCTGGAACATGTACAGAACAATGTACACTCCTGTACCTGATTGCTCCTGCAACATGTACAGAACAATGTACACTCCTGTACCTGATTGCTTCTGGAACATGTACAGAACAATGTAGACTGCTGTACCTGATTGCCCCTGGAACACGTACAGAACAATGTAGACTGCTGTACCTGATTGCTTCTGGAACATGTACAGAATAATGTAGACTGCTGTACCTGATTGCCCCTGGAACACGTACAGAACAATGTAGACTGCTGTACCTGATTGCTTCTGGAACATGTACAGAATAATGTAGACTGCTGTACCTGATTGCCCCTGGAACACTTACAGAACAATGTAGACTGCTGTACCTGATTGCCCCTGGAACATGTACAGAACAATGTAGACTGCTGTACCTGATTGCTTCTGGAACATGTACAGAACAATGTAGACTGCTGTACCTGATTGCTTCTGGAACACGTACAGAACAATGTAAACTGCTGTACCTGATTGCTTCTGGAACATGTACAGAACAATGTAGACTGCTGTACCTGATTGCTTCTGGAACACGTACAGAACAATGTAGACTGCTGTACCTGATTGCTTCTGGAACATGTACAGAACAATGTAGACTGCTGTACCTGATTGCTTCTGGAACATGTACAGAACAATGTAGACTGCTGTACCTGATTGCTTCTGGAACATGTACAGAACAATGTAGACTGCTGTACCTGATTGCTTCTGGAACATGTACAGAACAATGTAGACTGCTGTACCTGATTGCTTCTGGAACACGTACAGAACAATGTAGACTGCTGTACCTGATTGCTTCTGGAACATGTACAGAACAATGTAGACTGCTGTACCTGATTGCCCCTGGAACATGTACAGAACAATGTAGACTGCTGTACCTGATTGCTTCTGGAACATGTACAGAACAATGTAGACTGCTGTACCTGATTGCTTCTGGAACACGTACAGAACAATGTAGACTGCTGTACCTGATTGCTTCTGGAACACGTACAGAACAATGTAGACTGCTGTACCTGCTTGCTTCTGGAACATGTACAGAACAATGTAGACTGCTGTACCTGATTGCTTCTGGAACACGTACAGAACAATGTAGACTGCTGTACCTGATTGCCCCTGGAACATGTACAGAACAATGTAGACTGCTGTACCTGATTGCTTCTGGAACACGTACAGAACAATGTAGACTGCTGTACCTGATTGCTTCTGGAACATGTACAGAATAATGTAGACTGCTGTACCTGATTGCCCCTGGAACACGTACAGAACAATGTAGACTGCTGTACCTGATTGCTTCTGGAACACG
Organism: Ridgeia piscesae; assembly: GCA_025642075.2. Lineage (NCBI taxonomy): Eukaryota > Metazoa > Annelida > Polychaeta > Sabellida > Siboglinidae > Ridgeia > Ridgeia piscesae. The sequence goes on along the minus strand of JAODUO010001449.1, from coordinate 174,171 downwards.
TACAGAACAATGTAGACTGCTGTACCTGATTGCTTCTGGAACACGTACAGAACAATGTAGACTGCTGTACCTGATTGCTTCTGGAACATGTACAGAACAATGTAGACTGCTGTACCTGATTGCTTCTGGAACACGTACAGAACAATGTAGACTGCTGTACCTGATTGCTTCTGGAACATGTACAGAACAATGTAGACTGCTGTACCTGATTGCTTCTGGAACACGTACAGAACAATGTAGACTGCTGTACCTGCTTGCTTCTGGAACACGTACAGAACAATGTAGACTGCTGTACCTGCTTGCTTCTGGAACATGTACAGAACAATGTAGACTGCTGTACCTGATTGCTTCTGGAACACGTACAGAACAATGTAGACTGCTGTACCTGATTGCTTCTGGAACACGTACAGAACAATGTAGACTGCTGTACCTGATTGCCTGGAACATGTACAGAACAATGTAGACTGCTGTACCTGATTGCTTCTGGAACATGTACAGAACAATGTAGACTGCTGTACCTGCTTGCTTCTGGAACACGTACAGAACAATGTAGACTGCTGTACCTGCTTGCTTCTGGAACACGTACAGAACAATGTAGACTGCTGTACCTGATTGCTTCTGGAACACGTACAGAACAATGTAGACTGCTGTACCTGATTGCTTCTGGAACATGTACAGAACAATGTAGACTGCTGTACCTGATTGCTTCTGGAACACGTACAGAACAATGTAGACTGCTGTACCTGCTTGCTTCTGGAACACGTACAGAACAATGTAGACTGCTGTACCTGATTGCTTCTGGAACATGTACAGAACAATGTAGACTGCTGTACCTGATTGCTTCTGGAACACGTACAGAACAATGTAGACTGCTGTACCTGATTGCTTCTGGAACATGTACAGAACAATGTAGACTGCTGTACCTGATTGCTTCTGGAACACGTACAGAACAATGTAGACTGCTGTACCTGATTGCCCCTGGAACATGTACAGAACAATGTAGACTGCTGTACCTGATTGCTTCTGGAACATGTACAGGACAATGTACACTGCTCTACCTGATTGCCCCTGGAACATGTTGACAGACCGTTGTACATTTATGTACATCATAGCCCCTGGAACATGTACATAGGCCATTGTACAATGCTGTACCTCATTGTACATTGCTGATGGGTTAGTGTTTGTTGAGCAGGTCAAGGAGAAGGCTCTGTCCCCAACTGAGTCCTGGAAAAACAAACACTGAAGACTGAGTCTCACCGTTAGCGGTAGGGAAGAGTCTGGAGGCGCATTGGTCTCCACTGGGTGTCTTCAGAGACTCTACCTTGTACCTCTTGTCCTCCTTCATCTGAGCCTCAGTCGCAGGACAATTGCTGAGCAGCTCAGCTCCCCATGTCTCAACACTTTCTTCCATCTGACACACAACCAGGAGGTGAGGCAAGATCATTGTTTATTTTATAGGAAAGGATTTATTTGTCACAAAGCATCACAAGCTTGGAACAAGTTACACACAATGTGTTACTTCATAAAACAACAAGTTACAAAGCCACTGTATCACATTAAAACCAAAAAAATAAAATAATTGTATCAAACTGTCAACTATCACCCACTACTTACAACCCTCCACCTACCAGCCACAACCCACCACACACCAGTCACAACCGTCCTCCTCCCACCCACAACACTCCACCTACCATCCACAACCCTCCACCTACCACCCACAGCCCTCCACCTACCTACCACAACTCTCCTCCCACAACCCTCCATCTACCACCCAAAACCCCACAACCCTCCACCTCCCGCCCACAACACTCCACCTACCATCCACAACCCTCCACCTACCACCCACAGCCCTCCACCTACCTACCACAATTCTCCTCCCACCACTCAAAAACCCACAACCCTCCACCTCCCACCCACAACACTCCACCTACCATCCACAGCCCTCCACCTACCATACACAGCCCTCCACCTACCTACCACAACTCTCCTCTCATAACCCTCCACCTACCACCCAAAACCCCACAACCCACAACACTCCACCTACCATCCACAGCCTTCCCGCTATCACCCACAACACTCCACCTACCATCCACAGCCCTCCACCTACCATACACAGCCCTCCACCTACCTACCACAACTCTCCTCCCACAACCCTCCACCTACCACCCAAAACCCCACAACCCACAACACTACACCTACCATCCACAGCCCTCCACCTCTCACCCACAACACTCCACCTACCATCCACAGCCCTCCACCTACCACCCACAATCCATCCACTACCACCCAAAACCCCACAACCCTCCACCTACCACCCAAAACCCCACAACCCTCCACCTCCCACCCGCAACACTCCACCTACCATCCACAGCCCTTTCCACCTACAACCCACAACCCTCCATCTACCACCCACAACCCTCTACCTGAAAATGCTTTGCCAATCATCCCACCACCCATAATGCAGTGTTGTGATGGTAATTATGAACTTAGGCCACCACAGAGCAGAGAAGCAGGACAACCAACAGCACACATACGTTGTACCAGTCTAGACAGCGTTTGCGGGGGTTCACATGGTTGTCCATCTGCTGGGTGAGTTTGTAGCTGAGTACACCCAGCAACTGGTGCGTATCATTCTGCAGGGCATGCTGATCAACCCTGTAGGCATTCAGCTTGGCCGGGTCAGTCGACCACTGGCCAGAGTTCTTGTCCTGTTCATAGTACATGGCTCCAGTTGATTTGCGCACAGCAAAGCCCAGCCAGGCCGGGTAACCACTGTAGGTGATCTGTAGGTCTGTGGCACTGTACACAACACGGTCATGTTAGACTTGACAGTCAGACAGAGACAATCAAAGGGTACAATGAAAGAATGCTTGGATCCAGGCAGAATTCAGGGGCTGGCACATATACAAATGGGTCAAGGAATGTAAAAAGTAACCACAGAAAGATATTGGATGATTTGAGAGAAAAATACCTAAAATGAATGTAATTGCAAGCAAATGGATATGGGCAGAACAGGGGAGAGTGTGAGACAGACTGGCAATAGCTGACTGGAAGCAGAAAAACAGGTAGAACAGGGGTGAGATGGAACAGTGTGAAGTGAGGTAGAACAGGGGCGAGATGGAACAGTGTGAAGTGAGGTAGAACAGGGGCGAGATGGAACAGTGTCAAGTGAGATAGAACAGTGGTGAGATGGAACAGTGTGAAGTGAGGTAGAACAGGGGTGAGATGGAACAGTGTGAAGAGAGGTAGAACAGGGGTGAGATGGAACAGTGTGAAGTGAGGTAGAACAGGGGTGAGATGGAACAGTGTGAAGTGAGATAGAACAGGGGTGAGATGGAACAGTGTGAAGTGAGGTAGAACAGGGGTGAGATGGAACAGTGTGAAGTGAGGTAGAACAGGGGTGAGATGGAACAGTGTGAAGTGAGGTACAACAGGGGTGAGATGGAACAGTGTCAAGTGAGATAGAACAGGGGCGAGATGGAACAGTGTCAAGTGAGATAGAACAGGGGCGAGATGAAACAGTGTGAAGAGAGGTAGAACAGGGGTGAGATGGAACAGTGTGAAGAGAGGTAGAACAGGGGCGAGATGGAACAGTGTGAAGTGAGGTAGAACAGGGGTGAGATGGAACAGTGTGAAGTGAGGTAGAACAAGGGTGAGATGGAACAGTGTCAAGTGAGATAGAACAGGGGTGAGATGGAACAGTGTCAAGTGAGATAGAACAGGGGTGAGATGGAACAGTGTGAAGAGAGGTAGAACAGGGGTGAGATGGAACAGTGTGAAGAGAGGTAGAACGGGGTGAGATGGAACAGTATGAAGTGAGGTAGAACAGGGGTGAGATGGAACAGTGTGAAGAGAGGTAGAACAGGGGTGAGATGGAACAGTGTGAAGAGAGGTCGAACGGGGTGAGATGGAACAGTGTGAAGAGAGGTAGAACAGGGGTGACATGGAACAGTGTGAAGAGAGGTAGAACAGGGGTGAGATGAAACAGTGTGAAGAGAGGTAGAACGGGGTGAGATGGAACAGTATGAAGTGAGGTAGAACAGGGGTGAGATGGAACAGTGTGAAGAGAGGTAGAACAGGGGTGAGATGGAACAGTGTGAAGAGAGAACAGGGGTGAGATGGAACAGTATGAAGTGAGGTAGAACAGGGGTGAGATGGAACAGTGTGAAGAGAGGTAGAACAGGGGTGAGATGGAACAGTGTGAAGAGAGGTCGAACGGGGTGAGATGGAACAGTGTGAAGAGAGGTAGAACGGGGTGAGATGGAACAGTGTGAAGAGAGGTAGAACAGGGGTGAGATGGAACAGTGTGAAGAGAGGTAGAACAGGGGTGAGATGGAACAGTGTGAAGAGAGGTAGAACAGGGGTGAGATGGAACAGTGTGAAGTGAGGTACAACAGGGGTGAGATGAAACAGTGTGAAGTGAGGTAGAACAGGGGTGAGATGAAACAGTGTGAAGAGAGGTAGAACAGGGGTGAGATGGAACAGTGTGAAGTGAGGTACAACAGGGGTGAGATGAAACAGTGTGAAGAGAGGTACAACAGGGGTGAGATGGAACAGTGTGAAGTGAGGTACAACAGGGGTGAGATGAAACAGTGTGAAGAGAGGTAGAACAGGGGTGAGATGGAACAGTGTGAAGTGAGGTACAACAGGGGTGAGATGGAACAGTGTGAAGTGAGGTAGAACAGGGGTGAGATGAAACAGTGTGAAGAGAGGTACAACAGGGGTGAGATGGAACAGTGTGAAGTGAGGTACAACAGGGGTGAGATGAAACAGTGTGAAGAGAGGTAGAACAGGGGTGAGATGGAACAGTGTGAAGAGAGGTAGAACAGGGGTGAGATGGAACAGTGTGAAGTGAGGTAGAACAGGGGTGAGATGGAACAGTGTGAAGTGAGGTAGAACAGGGGCGAGATGGAACAGTGTGAAGTGAGGTAGAACAGGGGTGAGATGGAACAGTGTGAAGTGAGGTAGAACAGGGGTGAGATGGAACAGTGTGAAGAGAGGTAGAACAGGGTGAGATGGAACAGTGTGAAGTGAGGTAGAACAGGGGTGAGATGGAACAGTGTGAAGTGAGGTAGAACAGGGGTGAGATGGAACAGTGTCAAGTGAGATAGAACAGGGGCGAGATGGAACAGTGTCAAGTGAGGTAGAACAGGGGTGAGATGGAACAGTGACAAGTGAGATAGAACAGGGGCGAGATGGAACAGTGTGAAGAGAGGTAGGACTGGGGTGAGATGGAACAGTGTGAAGAGAGGTAGAACAGGGGTGAGATGGAACAGTGTCAAGTGAGATAGAACAGGGGTGAGATGGAACAGTGTGAAGAGAGGTAGAACAGGGGTGAGATGGAACAGTGTCAAGTGAGATAGAACAGGGGTGAGATGGAACAGTGTGAAGATAGGTAGAACGGGGTGAGATGGAACAGTGTCAAGTGAGATAGAACAGGGGTGAGATGGAACAGTGTGAAGAGAGGTAGAACAGGGGTGAGATGGAACAGTGTCAAGTGAGATAGAACAGGGGTGAGATGGAACAGTGTGAAGAGAGGTAGAACAGGGGTGAGATGGAACAGTGTGAAGAGAGGTAGAACAGGGTGAGATGGAACAGTGTGAAGAGAGGTAGAACAGGGGTGAGATGGAACAGTGTGAAGTGAGGTAGAACAGGGGTGAGATGGAACAGTGTGAAGTGAGGTACAACAGGGGTGAGATGGAACAGTGTGAAGTGAGGTAGAACAGGGGTGAGATGGATCATTGTGAAGTGAGGTACAACAGGGGTGAGATGGAACAGTGTGGAGTGAGGTAAAACAGGGGTGAGATGGAACAGTGTGAAGTGAGGTAGAACATGGGTGAGATGGAATAGTGTGAAGTGAGGTAGAACAGGGGTGAGATGGAACAGTGTGAAGTGAGGTAGAACAGGGGTGAGATGGAAGTGTGAAGTGAGGTAGAACAGGGGTGAGATGGAACAGTGTGAAGTGAGGTAGAACAGGGGTGAGATGGAACAGTGTGAAGTGAGGTAGAACAGGGGTGAGATGGAACAGTATGAAGTGAGGTAGAACAGGGGTGAGATGGAACAGTGTGAAGTGAGGTAGAACAGGGGTGTGATGGAACAGTGTGAAGTGAGGTAGAACAGGGTGAGGTGACAGTGAGTGGGGGCAAAGCAGGGTGAGTGGAACAGGTAAGTGAGATGAACGGGGTGAGATGGAACAGTGTCAAGTGAGATAGAACAGGGGTGAGATGGAACAGTGTGAAGATAGGTAGAACGGGGTGAGATGGAACAGTGTCAAGTGAGATAGAACATGGGTGAGATGGAACAGTGTGAAGAGAGGTAGAACAGGGGTGAGATGGAACAGTGTGAAGTGAGGTAGAACAGGGGTGAGATGGAACAGTGTGAAGTGAGGTACAACAGGGGTGAGATGGAACAGTGTGAAGTGAGGTAGAACAGGGGTGAGATGGATCATTGTGAAGTGAGGTACAACAGGGGTGAGATGGAACAGTGTGGAGTGAGGTAAAACAGGGGTGAGATGGAACAGTGTGAAGTGAGGTAGAACATGGGTGAGATGGAATAGTGTGAAGTGAGGTAGAACAGGGGTGAGATGGAACAGTGTGAAGTGAGGTAGAACAGGGGTGAGATGGAAGTGTGAAGTGAGGTAGAACAGGGGTGAGATGGAACAGTGTGAAGTGAGGTAGAACAGGGGTGTAAGTGGAACAGTGAAGTGAGGTAGAACAGGGAGTGAGATGGAACAGTATGAAGTGAGGTAGAACAGGGGTGTGATGGAACAGTGTGAAGTGAGGTAGAACAGGGGTGAGATGGAACAGTGTCAAGTGAGATAGAACAGGGGTGAGATGGAACAGTGTGAAGTGAGGTAGAACAGGGGTGAGATGGAACAGTGTGAAGAGAAGTAGAACAGGGGTGAGATGGAACAGTGTGAAGAGAGGTAGAACGGGGTGAGATGGAACAGTGTGAAGAGAGGTAGAACAGGGGTGAGATGGAACAGTGTGAAGAGAGGTAGAACAGGGGTGAGATGGAACAGTGTGAAGAGAGGTCGAACGGGGTGAGATGGAACAGTGTGAAGAGAGGTAGAACAGGGGTGAGATGGAACAGTGTGAAGAGAGGTAGAACAGGGGTGAGATGGAACAGTGTGAAGAGAGGTAGAACATGGGTGAGATGGAACAGTGTGAAGAGAGGTAGAACGGGGTGAGATGGAACAGTATGAAGTGAGGTAGAACAGGGGTGAGATGGAACAGTGTGAAGAGAGGTAGAACAGGGGTGAGATGGAACAGTGTGAAGAGAGGTCGAACGGGGTGAGATGGAACAGTGTGAAGAGAGGTAGAACAGGGGTGAGATGGAACAGTGTGAAGAGAGGTAGAATATGAGGGGTGAGATGGAACAGTGTGAAGAGAGGTAGAACAGGGTGAGATGGAACAGTGTGAAGAGAGGTAGAACAGGGGTGAGATGGAACAGTGTGAAGAGAGGTCGAACGGGGTGAGATGGAACAGTGTGAAGAGAGGTAGAACAGGGGTGAGATGGAACAGTGTGAAGAGAGGTAGAACAGGGGTGAGATGGAACAGTGTGAAGAGAGGTAGAACAGGGGTGAGATGGAACAGTGTGAAGAGAGGTAGAACAGGGGTGAGATGGAACAGTGTGAAGAGAGGTAGAACAGGGGTGAGATGGAACAGTGTGAAGAGAGGTAGAACGGGGTGAGATGGAACAGTGTGAAGAGAGGTAGAACAGGGGTGAGATGGAACAGTGTGAAGAGAGGTAGAACAGGGGTGAGATGGAACAGTGTGAAGTGAGGTAGAACAGGGATGAGATGGAACAGTGTGAAGAGAGGTAGAACAGGGTGAGATGGAACAGTGTCAAGTGAGATAGAACAGGGGTGAGATGGAACAGTGTGAAGAGAGGTAGAACAGGGGTGAGATGGAACAGTGTGAAGAGAGGTAGAACAGGGTGAGATGGAACAGTGTCAAGTGAGATAGAACAGGGGTGAGATGGAACAGTGTCAAGTGAGATAGAACAGGGGCGAGATGGAACAGTGTGAAGAGAGGTAAAACAGGGGTGACATGGAACAGTGTGAAGAGAGGTAGAACAGGGGTGAGATGGAACAGTGTGAAGGTAGAACAGGGGTGAGATGGAACAGTGTCAAGTGAGTGAGATAGAACAGGGGTGAGATGGAACAGTGTGAGAGGTAGAACAGGGGTGAGATGGAACAGTGTGAAGAGAGGTAGAACAGGGGTGAGATGGAACAGTGTGAAGAGAGGTAGAACAGGGTGAGATGGAACAGTGTCAAGTGAGATAGAACAGGGGTGAGATGGAACAGTGTCAAGTGAGATAGAACAGGGGTGAGATGGAACAGTGTGAAGAGAGGTAGAACAGGGGTGAGATGGAACAGTGTGAAGAGAGGTAGAACAGGGTGAGATGGAACAGTGTCAAGTGAGATAGAACAGGGGTGAGATGGAACAGTGTCAAGTGAGATAGAACAGGGGCGAGATGGAACAGTGTGAAGAGAGGTAGAACAGGGGTGACATGGAACAGTGTGAAGAGAGGTAGAACAGGGGTGAGATGGAACAGTGTGAAGAGAGGTAGAACAGGGTGAGATGGAACAGTGTGAAGAGAGGTAGAACAGGGGTGAGATGAAACAGTGTGAAGAGAGATAGAACAGGGGTGAGATGGAATAGTGTGAAGAGAGGTAGAACGGGGTGAGATGGAACAGTGTGAATAGAGGTAGAACGGGGTGAGATGGAACAGTGTGAAGAGAGGTAGAACGGGGTGAGATGGAACAGTGTCCAGTGAGACCTTAGGAAGGAGGCAGGAATGACCAAGAGTGGAATGTGACAGCAGGACACAGGGAGAAGGACAGTATTAGTAAGCAAGACAACTACTGTAAGGTGTGGTCCTGCCCACAGAGGGGTGTGGTCCCTGCCCCATAGAGGGATGTAGACCCTGCCCCACTGAGGGGCTTGGGCTGTGCCCCACAGAGGGGTGTGGCCCCTACCCCCTAGAAGAGGTTTGGGCCCTAAGTCACAGAGGGGTGTGGCACCTACCCCATAGAGGAGGTTTGGGCCCTAAGTCACAGAGGGGTAGGGCATGGACCCTGCCCTACAGAGGGGTGTGGCATGAAAAACATCTTACAACTACCAGCTAGAGGAAGATATCTCTTGACATTAAATATGTAAAATGAGTTTATAATTTACAATGTGTACAAACTGTGAAAATATTGCATACCTGTTACACTAAAACCCATTATGCACACAACAATATGAGCCTATATTATGTTACTCATTATTCAAAGATGTCCAGTATATGTCTTAAACCATATACAAGATGACGTAAGATGACATATACTACAAGATGACGTAAGATGACATATACTACAAGATGACGTAAGATGACATATACTACAAGATGAAAGCAGGAATGTTGAGACCAGAAATGCTACCTGTAGATTGGAGTCCAGGTCATTGCAAAAGCTTTGTAGAGGAAGATGGCATAACTGTCCTTGTAGTCTGTCACTACCACTGCTTGGAAGGTGTTCAACTGTGTGTCACATACAGTGTCATGTCACAAACTGTATACTGTTATAAGTCATAAATGGTACACATACGAAATGCACATTCATCAAGACAGTATGTCATATACCAATCATCTTTTATTGCCACGTCAGAAGTATTATTGAGAAAGGTTTATCCTGACAATCCAAATTGGTTAATGTCACTCATCATAACAAATGTCAACAAGTATTTTTGTTGTATGTTTGACATTACTGTACCTTTCAGTAATGTGTTAGTAATTTGTGTTAAGTAACCATGGCAATGGCATGTCTGTGTGTAAAGAGGTTCCGTACAATCCCCTGCTGCCGTCATAAACAATTGTGTTTTCTCACACAAACTACAAGTTTAAATTATCCACATCAGATGTGTTCATTCAAACCTCTAGTCGCTGTTTATGGGAAGTATTCAGACACAACACAATTATTGCACATCTGCAAGAAGTCTTCTCTCACCTCCGAGTCGAGACTGTTGTAGCTGGGCAACATGTTTTTCCAGGTGACCTTGAGTATAAACTTGGGGTCAAAGTTCGTCACGTCCAGAGTGGTGTGTAGTAGGCTCTTCACTCGGCTGAATGCCGTGTTGCTTGTATCTGTGTAGGCTTGATACCAAATCTGCAAGATCCACACCAGACCACTTCATTTCAGCCAGACTTTGTTCCTTTTTTTTTGGAATATTTGCAAGTCTCTCTTTTTTTGGTTTATATACTTACAAAATAAATCTTTGAACACTTCAAGATTCGGCTATTATTGACAGATCTTCTGAAATTATTATGAATTTGAATATTTTCCATTTTGTTTCTTTACTGAAATACTTCCTTAAATTATTTGAGTTTAAATATCTGAACATTTCATAAAATAATAAAGACATGGAATATATGTTCATAGCTCCAACATTTGGTTATTTTGTAAGGAATTAATTTATTCTGGAGCATAGTACGTGACCAAGACCTATAGTTGATGGGTCAAAATATTGTACGTTTCAAAATCAATGTACCAAAGTAAGTTAATTCCTTACAAAATAATGACACATTTATATCTTAAGGACCAATGCTTGTATCTCCAAATATCAAGCTCTGTGGTGAAATACCAATGCTTGTTATTTATTGATATCTGAGTCACCTGGTACTTCATATATGAAATCAAGATTTAAGGCAATGTAAGGTTGCTCGGTGACATGAGGAGGTGAGGAAACGACCAGTGGACAACTGAATGTCAGCAGTGACAGCTGCACGTGACTTATTATTTACTTGACTTGTGTGGTTTCTTTTTCAATGTTGTGTGTTTTGAAATAAATTGATTGATTGTTTGATTGATTAATACCTCAGACACGTTTATCTTTGTCAGACTGTCAGCCCAGAAAGGTGCAATCAGAGCCTTGACTTTGTCATCAGATGCAAACACAACATCTGAAAGGCTCTTTGGCTGCCTGAATGTGACCTTGTTGTTGTCGTCTGTCCCGGCTCCTGTGCCCACAACCAGCCCATTCTCTGACACCTACAACAGGCATCAGGTCATCAACACACAGCAGGCATCAGGTCATCAAAACATACAGCAAGCATCAAGTCATCAAAACACACAGCAGGCATCAGGTCATCAACACACACAGCAGGCATCAGATCATCAACACACACAGCAGGCATCAGGTCATCAACACACACAGCAGGCATCAGGTCATCAACACACACAGCAGGCATCAGGTCATCAACACACAGCAGGCATCAGGTCATCAACACACACAGCAGGCATCAGGTCATCACACACACAGCAGGCATCAGGTCATCAACACACACAGCAGGCATCAGGTCATCAACACACACAGCAGGCATCAGGTCATCAACACACACAGCAGGCATCAGGTCATCAACACACACACAGCAGGCATCAGGTCATCAACACACAAAGCAGGCATCAGGTCATCAACACACACAGCAGGCATCAGGTCATCAACACACAGCAGGCATCAGGTCATCAACACACACAGCAGGCATCAGGTCATCAACACACATCAGGCATCAGGTCATCAAAGCACAGCAGGCATCAGGTCATCAACACACACAGCAGGCATCAGGTCATCAACACACATCAGGCATCAGGTCATCAAAGCACAGCAGGCTTCAGGTCATCAACACACAAAACAAGCATCAGGTCATCAACACACACAGCAGGCATCAGGTCATCAACACACACAGCAGGCATCAGGTCATCAACACACACAGCAGGCATCAGGTCATCAACACACACAGCAGGCATCAGGTCATCAACACACAGCAGGCATCAGGTCATCAACACACACAGCAGGCATCAGATCATCAACACACACAGCAGGCATCAGGTCATCAACACATACAGCAGGCATCAGGTCATCAACACACAGCAGGCATCAGGTCATCAACACACAGCAGGCATCAGGTCATCAACACACACAGCAGGCATCAGATCATCAACACACACAGCAGGCATCAGGTCATCAACACATACAGCAGGCATCAGGTCATCAACACACAGCAGGCATCAGGTCATCAACACATACAGCAAGCATCAGGTCATCAACACACACAGCAAGCATCAGGTCATCAACACACACAGCAGGCATCAGGTCATCAACACCTACAGCAGGCATCAGGTCATCAACACACACAGCAGGCATCAGATCATCAACACATACAGCAAGCATCGGGTCATCAACACTTACAGCAGGCATCAGGTCATCAACACACACAGCAGGCATCAGGTCATCAACACAACAGCAGGCATCAGGTCATCAACACACAGCAGGCATCAGTCATCAACACACAGCAGGCATCGGTCATCAACACTTACAGCAGGCATCAGGTCATCAACACATACAGCAGGCATCAGGTCATCAACACACACAGCAGGCATCAGGTCATCAACACACACAGCAGGCATCAGATCATCAACACATACAGCAAGCATCGGGTCATCAACACTTACAGCAGGCATCAGGTCATCAACACACACAGCAGGCATCAGATCATCAACACATACAGCAAGCATCGGGTCATCAACACTTACAGCAGGCATCAGGTCATCAACACATACAGCAGGCATCAGGTCATCAACACACACAGCAGGCATCAGGTCATCAACACACACAGCAGGCATCAGATCATCAACACATACAGCAAGCATCGGGTCATCAACACTTACAGCAGGCATCAGGTCATCAACACATACAGCAGGCATCAGGTCATCAACACACACAGCAGGCATCAGGTCATCAACACACACAGCAGGCATCAGGTCATCAACACACACAGCAGGCATCAGGTCATCAACACACACAGCAGGCATCAGGTCATCAACACAACAGCAGGCATCAGGTCATCAACACAACAGCAGGCATCAGGTCATCAACACACACAGCAGGCATCAGGTCATCAACACATACAGCAGGCATCAGGTCATCAACACACACAGCAGGCATCAGGTCATCAACACACACAGCAGGCATCAGGTCATCAACACACACAGCAGGCATCAGGTCATCAACACACACAGCAGGCATCAGGTCATCAACACACACAGCAGGCATCAGGTCATCAACACATACAGCAGGCATCAGGTCATCAACACACACAGCAGGCATCAGGTCATCAACACACAGCAGGCATCAGGTCATCAACACACACAGCAGGCATCAGGTCATCAACACACACAGCAGGCATCAGGTCATCAACACACACAGCAGGCATCAGGTCATCAACACACACAGCAGGCATCAGGTCATCAACACACAGCAGGCATCAGTCATCAACACAACAGCAGGCATCAGGTCATCAACACACAGCAGGCATCAGGTCATCAACACACACAGCAGGCATCAGGTCATCAACACACACAGCAGGCATCAGGTCATCAACACACACAGCAGGCATCAGGTCATCAACACACACAGCAGGCATCAGGTCATCAACACACACAGCAGGCATCAGGTCATCAACACACACAGCAGGCATCAGGTCATCAACACACACAGCAATTAGTTGTGTCACCATTAGACACACAGCAAGTAGTTGTGTCACCATTAGACACACAGCAAGTAGTTGTGTCACCATTAGACACACAGCAAGTAGTTGTGTCACCATTAGACACACAGCAAGTAGTTGTGTCACCATTAGACACACAGCAAGTAGTTGTGTCACCATTAGACACACAGCAAGTAGTTGTGTCACCATTAGACACACAGCAAGTAGTTGTGTCACCAGACACACAGCAAAGTTGCACGACACACAGCAAGTAGTTGTGTCACCATTAGCACGCGATTCACCATTAGACACACAGCAAGTAGTTGTGTCACCCTCAGACACACACAGCAAGTAGTTGTGTCACCATTAGACACACAGCAAGTAGTTGTGTCACCATTAGACACACAGCAAGTAGTTGTGTCACCATTAGACACACAGCAAGTAGTTGTGTCACCATTAGACTCACACACAAGTAGTTGTGTCACCATTAGACTCACACACAAGTAGTTGTGTCACCATTAGACTCACACACAAGTAGTTGTGTCACCAACAAATATACACAGCAAATGTTGCAGACCCAGGAAGTTGTTGAGTGACAAGGAGTCACACCATTTACGACCACGCACGCACGCACGCACGCACGCACCATGCACGAACGCACGCACACGACGCAGCACATGCACTGCAACACGCACGAACGCACGCACGAACGCACGCGAACGCACGAACGCACGAACGCACGAATGCACATCACAGCACAAGGAAATAACACATCCCAATTTGTAGCTGTCAAATTACAAGACAAAATGTTCTCGTACAGAACATGCAAGTAGAAGTATATGTTACACAAACAGTCTGCTACAGGTGAAAGTTGATACCACTCACATAGAGGTACTCGAGGACCTGTTGTCCAGCCACTGGCAGACCATGGGGCACCTTGACCAGGGCCGACACCTTCTCCCCAGTGATGTCACTGGTGGACGTCACTTCAGTGTCACCGGTCTCTTCTCCATACGCCAGCAGTCTGCGTTCTGACACAAGCACACACAAGTCACTTCTTTGCATCACACACACGACAGTCTTAGTACATAAACCATTTGAATTATTTCAACATGGTACGATACCTTCAATATACACAGAGACGGCCAGTAAATGGCTTTCAATCTTGTGGGCAGTGAAGGACTGTTTAATTCAGAGGCATTTAGTTGTCCTGTTGTTGCAACAAGTGAGTTACATCAAACATGACACTGTGTAACAGTTTGACAGTACTGGTGACAAGTGATTTATGTTCAACATGACACTGTATGAGACAGTACTGGTGACAAGAGTTACATTAAACATGACACTGCGTAAGAGTTTGACAGTACTGGTGACAAGAGTTATGTCAAACATGACACTGTGTAACAGTTTGACAGTACTGGTGACTAGAGTTATGTTAAACATGACACTGTGTAACAGTTTGACAGTACTGGTGACAAGAGTTCATTTTAAACATGACACTGCGTAAGAGTTTGACAGTACTGGTGACAAGAGTTACATTAAACATGACACTGTGTAACAGTTTGACAGTACTGGTGACAAGTGATTTATGTTCAACATGACACTGTATGAGACAGTACTGGTGACAAGAGTTACATTAAACATGACACTGCGTAAGAGTTTGACAGTACTGGTGACAAGAGTTATGTCAAACATGACACTGTGTAACAGTTTGACAGTACTGGTGACAAGTGATTTATGTTCAACATGACACTGTATGAGACAGTACTGGTGACAAGAGTTACATTAAACATGACACTGCGTAAGAGTTTGACAGTACTGGTGACAAGAGTTACATTAAACATGACACTGTGTAACAGTTTGACAGTACTGGTGACAAGTGATTTATGTTCAACATGACACTGTATGAGACAGTACTGGTGACAAGAGTTACATTAAACATGACACTGCGTAAGAGTTTGTGACAGTACTGGTGACAAGAGTTACATTAAACATGACACTGCGTAAGAGTTTGTGACAGTACTGGTGACAAGAGTTACATTAAACATGACACTGCGTAAGAGTTTGACAGTACTGGTGACAAGAGTTACATTAAACATGACACTGCATAAGAGTTTGACAGTACTGGTGACAAGAGTTATGTCAAACATGACACTGTGTAACAGTTTGACAGTACTGGTGACTAGAGTTATGTTAAACATGACACTGCGTAAGAGTTTGACAGTACTGGTGACAAGAGTTACATTAAACATGACACTGCATAAGAGTTTGACAGTACTGGTGACAAGAGTTATGTCAAACATGACACTGTGTAACAGTTTGACAGTACTGGTGACTAGAGTTATGTTAAACATGACACTGCGTAAGAGTTTGACAGTACTGGTGACAAGAGTTATGTCAAACATGACACTGTGTAACAGTTTGACAGTACTGGTGAGAAGAGTTATGTTAAACATGACACTGCGTAAGAGTTTGACAGTACTGGTGACAAGAGTTACATTAAACATGACACTGTGTAACAGTTTGACAGTACTGGTGACAAGTGATTTATGTTCAACATGACACTGTATGAGACAGTACTGGTGACAAGAGTTACATTAAACATGACACTGCGTAAGAGTTTGACAGTACTGGTGACAAGAGTTACATTAAACATGACACTGTGTAACAGTTTGACAGTACTGGTGACAAGTGATTTATGTTCAACATGACACTGTATGAGACAGTACTGGTGACAAGAGTTACATTAAACATGACACTGCGTAAGAGTTTGTGACAGTACTGGTGACAAGAGTTACATTAAACATGACACTGCATAAGAGTTTGACAGTACTGGTGACAAGAGTTATGTCAAACATGACACTGTGTAACAGTTTGACAGTACTGGTGACTAGAGTTATGTTAAACATGACACTGCGTAAGAGTTTGACAGTACTGGTGACAAGAGTTACATTAAACATGACACTGCGTAAGAGTTTGACAGTACTGGTGACAAGAGTTATGTCAAACATGACACTGCGTAAGAGTTTGACAGTACTGGTGACTAGAGTTATGTTAAACATGACACTGCGTAACAGTTTGACAGTACTGGTGACAAGAGTTACATTAAACATGACACTGCGTAAGAGTTTGACAGTACTGGTGACAAGAGTTATGTCAAACATGACACTGTGTAACAGTTTGACAGTACTGGTGAGAAGAGTTATGTTAAACATGACACTGCGTAAGAGTTTGACAGTACTGGTGACAAGAGTTACATTAAACATGACACTGTGTAACAGTTTGACAGTACTGGTGACAAGTGATTTATGTTCAACATGACACTGTATGAGACAGTACTGGTGACAAGAGTTACATTAAACATGACACTGCGTAAGAGTTTGACAGTACTGGTGACAAGAGTTACATTAAACATGACACTGCGTAAGAGTTTGACAGTACTGGTGACAAGAGTTACATTAAACATGACACTGCGTAAGAGTTTGACAGTACTGGTGACAAGAGTTACATTAAACATGACACTGCGTAAGAGTTTGACAGTACTGGTGACAAGAGTTACATTAAACATGACACTGTGTAACAGTTTGACAGTACTGGTGACAAGAGTTATGTCAAACATGACACTGCGTAAGAGTTTGACAGTACTGGTGACAAGAGTTACATTAAACATGACACTGCGTAAGAGTTTGACAGTACTGGTGACAAGAGTTATGTCAAACATGACACTGTGTAACAGTTTGACAGTACTGGTGACAAGAGTTACATTAAACATGACACTGTGTAACAGTTTGACAGTACTGGTGACAAGAGTTATGTCAAACATGACACTGTGTAACAGTTTGACAGTACTGGTGACTAGAGTTATGTTGAACATGACATTATATGACAGTTTGACTGACAGTACAAGCAACAAGTGATTCAACATGACACTGCAGTGCCTGGCTACAGCGGCAGATTGGTGATAGACTGTTGACAGACTGATGACACTGACACTTACCGACACACGTCTTGTGTTTGCCGTCTATGTGTTCCTCGTACCCGTCATTGCAGTGACATGTGTAGCTGCCAGCGAGATTGACACAGCTTGAGTCAACTGTGCACTCAAAGATCCCCATGAGACAGTCATCATAGTCTGCAGCAGGACAAGGACAGTCCTTATAAAGACCTTCTGCAGCGAACTGTGACTAGTCAATGTCATCAGTATGATTCAAAAATGTACACTGGATGTTTGGTGGTTCACAAAATTTTAATATCGATGACTAACTTTGCATATTTTTTAGTTACAGAAATAATTTGGGCCTAGAGCTGACCTTAACTGCCATGTGAAAATATTAGCAAGGTGAGTGTAAAGTGAAATTTTACAGTATTTACATTTCAAAGAGTATGCTATCCATTCTAAAATCTACACCAGAAACATGTTTCCAAGATAATAAGTCCATCCAAAATTGGCAATAAATGGTTTCCGATTTTAAAAGTTCAAACAGGTATAAATCAATATATTTTCACCATTGCAAGAGTATTTTACACACAAATTTGATCTACACAATTCATTGTAAAAATATATATTGTGAGATTTGCCTTCTGGCCTAAAATATTGATTACCGGTAGTGAAATTCCTTATTAACTGACAAAGTGAAACTGTGTAGATGACAGTCAGACAGAGAGATAACTGAAAAACCCTGCAAATTGTAGAATACAGCTAACTTAATTCCCAAATGTTATAGTTAATGGGTGGAGCAAAACTAAACAAGTGTCAGACATCAGGATGGTTAAAAACACCTTGCCTCTCCACCACAGCTCCCTGGCGTATCAATGAATCTGTTGGCAACTGGAACTGTTCATTGACGCTGATATCAATTAATTGTGTTTTGTATTGATGTGCCTCTGAGCTTGGTTTCCAAAGGTTTAGGCATAGCAAAAATTACCTTAGTATGAATATGTAATAAAGTACAAGAGTGCAATACCTTGACAGTCAAATCCATCCCCCACGAAGCCATCAGGACAAGCGCAGGTGAATGAACCAATCGTGTTGGTGCAGGTGGCCAGCAGGTGGCAGCTGTGTAGTGGTTTCTCATTCTCATCAGTCTCCGTGCATTCGTCAACATCTACAATGTCAATGCACTGTACATGACCACAGCATCAGGTTGACACAAACATCTCGTCTTTCAAGATGAACTGACAATGACAGGAAGTGTGTCAGTTCAATTACAATTGCAATCACAATGAACTGTAATAGTTTATATATTTCCAAAAACAATTTTACTATTAAGAATTTCACATCCCGTTATTAAGAAATACAATATTTTTGAACATATAAACAAGTTATCACGAGTGTTGGTGGAAGGATTACACATGCACAGAAGTGCAATACTTATATATATGGTTCACCCCCAATCAGTATACTTATGTGTATAACAAATTATAACTTCAAAGAAAGAGACATTATTCAGTGCCTATCTAGCTAGAATTCTATTTAATTCCAATACATACCGTAAATCCTGTATTACTAGCCGCGGCTTCTAATACAGTAGTGTGTTGCCAAAATGAGGACGAAAACGCCAAAGTTGGGGTGCGGCTTTAAATACAGTAATTTGCCGAGACAAATTGACATTTGGGTCACAAAATTGTCAGTATAAACGTGAAAAACTTACCGAAGAAACGAAGCCGGTTTGATGAATAACACATTGTATTACAATTGCTACTTGTGCTAAACAAATGATATAACACTGTTAATAAAATCCCATGTCCATAAAATGTTCAGAGACAACGATCAGAATATGAAAACATGTCACAGTTAAACTCCACAAGACCCTTTCATCGTCGCCGTCAAAGAATGCCTTGGCTAGGTCGGGGAAAGGTTTTGAAATGCGTCTGGTTCTACTGAAGGAAATGCGTTCGTGCAAGGTATTGCAAAGTGTGTGTGAATGAACAGAAACACACAGACATCTGTGTGTGACTCTAGTAGTTGTAGAAGCTTTATTCTAAAAGGTATTGTCTAGTACCATGTGTTGGAACATTTGGTTGAAACGTGATTTGTAAACTTCTCGGTAGTTCGTTATGATATGTCTTGTACATTACAATCATTGTCTTATATTGAACGAAATCTACAAACGTCAAAATGCCCAGTTGTTTAAGCAGAGTGCTGGTATATGCCAAATGTTTGATCTCACAGATCAGATGAACTATTCATTTCTGCAACACAATAATACAAAATAAATGTGGTGCTGAGATCATCAGAATTTTGACTGTACTGCATAGAATGAAACATTTCAGAAAATTCTACCACTTTCACAATACTATTGGGGGCTTTATAAATACAATAAGATGACAGAAATGACAGACTCACCCTGACATCTCATGAAGCTGTCACCATTGGTGATCTTCTTGAAGCCAGCCTTGCACTCACACTTGAAAGTGCGACCCCCGTCTCGCAGGAAGCACTGTCCACCCATGTCCTTCTGACACGGGTCATTCGCACACCAGTCAATGGCTAGGAGCAGACACATGGATGATATGTACATCTGTATGTGTACATCTGTATGTGTACATCTGTATGTGTGCATCTGTATGTGTACATATGTATGTGTACATCTGTATGTGTACATCTGTATGTGTGCATCTGTATGTGTACATCTGTATGTGTACATCTGTATGTGTGCATCTGTATGTTTACATATATATGTGTACATCTGTATGTGTACATATGTATGTGTACATATGTATGTGTTCATCTGTATGTGTACATATGTATGTGTTCATCTGTATGTGTACATCTGTATGTGTTCATCTGTATGTGTACATATGTATGTGTACATATGTATGTGTACATTTGTATGTGTTCATCTGTATGTGTACATCTGCATGTGTTCATCTGCATGTGTGCATCTGTATGTGTACATCTGTAAGTGACCATCTGTATGTGTACATATGTAAGTGTACATCTGTATGTGTACACATGTATGTGTATATGTATGTGTACGTCTGTATGTGTATATCTGTATGTGTACATCTGTAGGTGTACATCTGTACATCTGTACATCTGCATGTGTACATCTGTATGTGTACATCTGTATGTGTACATCTGTATGTGTACATCTGTATGTGTACATTTGTATGTGTACATCTGTATGTGTACATCTGTATGTGTGCATCTGTATGTTACATCTGTATGTGTACATCTGTATGTGTACATATGTATGTGTACATCTGTAAGTGTACATCTGTCTATTGTGTACATCTGTATGTGTACTATCTGTATGTGTACATCTGTAGTGTCATCTGTACCTCCCATGTGTACATCTGATGTGCCCTGTGTCCCCGTCACTCTGTCATGTTTCACTCCTGTATGTCCTACCTCCCATGCATCCTATCTCCCATGTGTCCTACTCCCATGCATCCGACCTCCCTTGCGTCCTACCTCCCATGTGTTCTAGCTCGCTTGCATCCTACCACCCATGCATCATACCTCCCATGCGTCCTACCACCCATGCATCCTACCTCCCATGCATCCTACCTCCCATGCGTCCTACCTCCCTGGTGTCCTACCTCCCATGTGTCCTACCTCCCTGGGTCCTACCTCCCATGCGTCCTACCTCCCATGCATCCTACCTCCCATGTATCCTACCTCCCTTGCATCCTACCTCCCATGCATCCTACCTCCCATGCGTCCTACCTCCCATGCATCCTACCTCCCATGCATCCTACCTCCCATGCATCCTACCTCCCTGCATCCTACCTCCCATGCGTCCTACCTCCCATGCGTCCTACCTCCCATGCATCCTACCTCCCATGCATCCTACCTCCCATGCATCCTACCTCCCATGCATCCTACCTCCCATGCGTCCTACCTCCCATGCATCCTACCTCCCATGCATCCTACCTCCCATGCGTCCTACCTCCCGTGCATCCTACCTCCCGTGCATCCTACCTCCCGTGCATCCGACCTCCCATGCGTCCTACCTCCAATGCGTCCTACCTCCCATGCGTCCTACCTCCCGTGCATCCTACCTCCCATGCATCCTACCTCCCATGCATCCTACCTCCCGTGCATCCTACCTCCCGTGCATCCTACCTCCCTTGCATCCTACCTCCCGTGCATCCTACCTCCCGTGCATCCTATCTCCCATGCGTCCTACCTCCCGTGCATCCTACCTCCCATGCATCCTACCTCCCGTGCATCCTACCTCCCGTGCATCCTACCTCCCTTGCATCCTACCTCCCGTGCATCCTACCTCCCGTGCATCCTACCTCCCATGCATCCTACCTCCCGTGCATCCTACCTCCCATGCATCCTACCTCCCGTGCATCCTACCTCCCGTGCATCCTACCTCCCTTGCATCCTACCTCCCGTGCATCCTACCTCCCGTGCATCCTACCTCCCTTGCATCCTACCTCCCGTGCATCCTACCTCCCGTGCATCCTATCTCCCATGCATCCTACCTCCCGTGCATCCTACCTCCCATGCATCCTACCTCCCGTGCATCCTACCTCCCTTGCATCCTACCTCCCATGCATCCTACCTCCCGTGCATCCTACCTCCCTTGCATCCTACCTCCCATGCATCCTACCTCCCGTGCGTCCTACCTCCCGTGCATCCTACCTCCCATGCATCCTACCTCCCATGCGTCCTACCTCCCTTGCAGTCTCCCTCATTGCAGGCCTCCTCCTCGCTGTCTGCGGTCCCGTTCACCACAGGGCAGTTCCTGCCGGTGGTGGAGGGGGCAGGGTTGTTGCACTGCCTGGTCCTCTTGCGGATGCCGTTGCCGCATTCAGCCTCACACTGCCCCCACGCACCCCACTCACCCCAGTGACCATTGGCTGCAACACACAGCACTTACTCAGTCAGTCAGTCGCTCAGTCGCTCAGTCGCTCAGCCAGCCAGCCAGCCAGCCAGCCAGCCAGCCAGCCAGCCAGCCAGCCAGCCAGCCAGCCAGCCAGCCAGCCAGCCAGCCAGCCAGCCAGCCAGCCAGCCAGCCAGCCAGCCAGCCAGCCAGCCAGCCAGCCACAGCCAGCCAGCCAGCCAGCCAGCCAGCCAGCCAGCCAGCCAGCCAGCCAGCCAGCCAGCCAGCCAGCCAGCCAGCCAGCCAGCCAGCCAGCCAGCCAGCCAGCCAGCCAGCCAGCCAGCCAGCCAGCCAGCCAGCCAGCCAGCCAGCCAGCCAGCCAGCCAGCCAGCCAGTCAGTGTTTGTAGCTATGTGTCATGTGTGACAGTTGTACATTTGGTGGTATTGAGAAATGAGATTTATAAACCAACTGGTCTTGGTGATGTCAAATGTGTCTTATACTGCAGCAGTCTGTCACGCATAATTACAGTAGACTGCGTAATTTTATTTTAAAGTGCCTGGGAGCATTTCATTTTAGCTGTATACAGACACTGTGCAAATTTGTTTTATTATTTATTGTGACAGCTCAACATGAAGTGCTTAAATAGAACAAGTATATCTGTTCAATGTCCAATATCTGCATGACATCAAATATATTTGAAACAACAATGTCCTAAAGCCATCAGACTTCATATTTGGCAATTAATAGTTACTTGAACAATAATAAAAAGTCATCTACAAGATATTGTTACAGTCAACAACACACGTTGAAAGAAATCTTACCAATTTCACAGTAGTCCCCGTCATAGTGCGAGTCACACACACACTCTACATCACTGACATTGTCAATGCAACGGCCATGACGATTGCAAGACGTCTCTGTGCAGTCGTCAATATCTGAAAAGATTTTGCAAAATTTCCCCTTGGTTAAGCTTTTCTTAGGATCTATACCAGATGTTATCTATATTATAAAACAGTGTTTCTGAGTATATTTGTTTGTGGACCCACAGCTCAGTCAGTTTTTCATATCTTGAGCTGACATTTTGCAAGTGATCTTGCGGGCCAACTCGGATGGTTTATAAATTTAAACTTTAAACAATTTGTCTGAGGGTTGGAGAACAAAATGGGAGATTCAATATTGAAAAAGCTGTCCACGGAACAAACATTTACACGGGTGACTGCCTTTTGCCTCAGGTGGATATAAATCAATTATTCACAGCTGATTGATCTGTGACTGTGGTGAGAAAGTTGAAATGATCAGTTGAAGATATTTTACACATCTGTAAAAACTACATTGTAACATTACTACAAGAAATGTATGTCATATCTAAAAGGATAGCCATGCAGGGGTTAGAAGGTGGTTTAAGTTAGGTCATTAATCTTGCGGTAACACTCCTACAAATGAAGTACACGTGACCTACTTTCACAAACAAATCCGTCTCCTGTGTAGCCAGTGCCGCAGACACATCTGTAGGAGCCGGCGGTGTCGAAGCAGTCAGCGTGGACACTGCAGTTGTTGGTGACAGCGCTGGCACACTCGTCATAACCTACAACACCAGCAGCTCAACAACACCTCTACGTGTACAGCACTGAAGAAAGTTCAGTTTCTGCCTAAACTTTATTTCTATTTCTACAGTAGTAACTTCTCAATAAATGTAGTATTCACTTGATGGCACTACTATTCACGATTAGATGCACTACTCACTAGATGGCAGCAATTGTCACAACTATATATCAAAGCACTACTCACTGGATGACAGTTAGTCACATCCTCGCCAGATGGCAGCACCAACACAACTGTTACAAGCACTACCTGCCAGATGGCAGTACCAATCACAACCGTTACAAGCAGTACTCGCCAGAGGGCAGCATGTAACACAACTAGGAGACGTTGTACTCACTGACACATGTTGGTTCCGTGTCACTGCCGGTTGTCTTCACAAAGCCGTCGTCACACTGACAGAGGAAGGAGCCTGGTTGGTCGACACAGTGGGCGTGTGCCACTGTGCTACAGTTGGGGTAGAAGTCTCCTGCTGCGTCTGTCTCTGTACACTCATCCACATCTACAACATACACAGACAGTCAATAACAATCTGTATGTATTCTATGAGTTATTGCTATGGAAATGGCAGTCACAATTAATACATGTAGGGGGATTGTTTTGAAGCTGGTATTCACCCTGGCCTAGTGACAATTTTACATTTTCCCCTAGAACTTGAAAAAATATTTTTGGTGTGTTGAGACCGATCATCAGACACGTCTTGTACCAGTTTTACCATTAAACACACCAAGTGTACCACTGTTGTACCATTAAACACACCAAGTGTACCACTGTTGTACCATTAAACACACCAAGTGTACCACTGTTGTACCATTAAACACACCAAGTGTACCACTGGTGTACCATTAAATACACCAAGTGTACCACTGTTGTACCATTAAACACACCAAGTGTACCACTGGTGTACCATTAAACACACCAAGTGTACCACTGGTGTACCATTAAACACACCAAGTGTACCACTGGTGTACCATTAAACACACCAAGTCTACCACTGTTGTACCATTAAACACACCAAATGTAGCAGTAGACAAGACACATTTGAGATGCAACATGCTACAGCAGTCATGGGAATTAAATGTGATGTCGAGAAATAAAAATTCTTTTCATTGTTTTAATAATACATGTAAATCTGTCTGGAGATGAAGAGATACTACAAAGAATCTGCAAGGAGACACTACAAGGAGACACTACAAGGAGACACTACAAGGAAACACTGCAAGGAGACACTGCAAGGTGACACTACCAGGAGACACTACAAGGAGACACTACAAGGAGACACTACAAGGAGACACTACAAGGAGACACTGCAAGGAGACACTGCAAGGAGACACTACAAGGAGACACTACAAGGAGACACTACAAGGAGACACTACAAGGAGACACTACAAGGAGACACAACAAGGAGACACTACAGGGAGACACTACAGGGAGACACTACAAGGAGACACTACAAGGAGACACTACAAGGAGACACTACAAGGAGACACTACAAGGAGACACTACAAGGAGACACTACAAGGAGACACTACAAGGAGACACTACAAGGAGACACTACAAGGAGACACTACAAGGAGACACTACAATGAGACACTACAAGGAGACACTACAAGGAGACACTACAAGGAGACACTACAAGGAGACACTACAAGGAGACACTACAAGGAGACACTACAAGGAGACACTACAAGGAGACACTACAAGGAGACACTACAAGGAGACACTACAAGGAGACACTACAAGGACAACAAGAAAACTACAAGGAGACACTACAAGGAGACACTGCAAGGAGACACTACAAGGAGACACTGCAAGGAGACACTACAAGGAGACACTACAAGGAGACACTGCAAGGAGACACTACAAGGAGACACTGCAAGGAGACACTACAAGGAGACACTACAAGGAGACACTGCAAGGAGACACTGCAAGGAGACACTGCAAGGTGACACTGCAAGGAGACACTGCAAGGAGACACTACAAGGAGACACTACAAGGAGACACTACAAGGAGACACTACAAGGAGACACTACAAGGAGACACTACAAGCAGACACTACAAGCAGACACTACAAGGAGACACTACAAGAAGACACTGCAAGGACACACTACAAGGTGACAATGCAAGGATAAACTACAAGGAGACACTACAAGGAGACTCTGCAAGGAGACACTACAAAGAGGCACTACAAGGAGACACTACAAGGTGACAGAGCAAGGAGACACTGAAAGGAGACACTACAAAGAGACACTGCAAGGAGACACTACAAGGAGACACTACAAGGAGACACTACAAGGAGACACTACAAGGAGACACTACAAGGAGACACTACAAGGAGACACTACAAGGAGACACTACAAGGAGACACTACAAGGAGACACTACAAGGAGACACTACAAGGAGACACTACAAGGAGACACTACAATGAGACACTACAAAGAGACACTGCAAGGAGATACTACAAAGAGACACTGCAAGGAGATACTATAAAGAGACACTACAAGGAGACACTGCAAGGTGACACTACAAAGAGACACTGCAAGGAGACACTACAAGGAGACACTACAAGGAGACACTACAAGGAGACACTGCAAGGAGACACCACAATGAGACACTACAAAGAGACACTACAATGAGACACCACAATGAGACACTACAATGAGACACTACAAGCAGACACTACAAGGACAAGTGTCACTGAGCTACTCACTCTGGCAGTCTGTGCCGTCTCCCTTGTAGCCTGGCTTACACACACACTTGTACCCAGCTCCTGCACTCTTGGTGTGTAGATTGTACAACTGGTCCACACACAGGGCGTCCTCGTGGCACGTGTACAGGTCTCTCTCGCACTCATTCAGTGACTCTACAACAACAACACAGGTCTATGTATTGGTCCACACACAGGGCGTCCTGGTGGCACGTGTACAGGTCTCTCTCGCACTCATTCAGTGACTCTACAACAACAACACAGGTCTATGTATTGGTCCACACACAGGGCGTCCTGGTGGCACCGTGTACAGGTCTCTCTCACACTCATTCAGTGACTCTACAACAACAACACAGGTCTATGTATTGGTCCACACACAGGGCGTCCTGGTGGCACACGTACAGGTCTCTCTCCCACTCATTCAGTGACTCTACAACAACAACACAGGTCTATGTATTGGTCCACACACAGGGCGTCCTGGTGGCATGTGTACAGGTCTCTCTCACACTCATTCAGTGACTCTACAACAACAACACAGGTCTATGTATTGGTCCACACACAGGGCGTCCTGGTGGCACGCGTACAGGTCTCTCTCGCACTCATTCAGTGACTCTACAACAACAACACAGGTCTATGTATTGGTCCACACACAGGGCGTCCTGGTGGCACGTGTACAGGTCTCTCTCACACTCATTCAGTGACTCTACAACAACAACACAGGTCTATGTATTGGTCCACACACAGGGCGTCCTGGTGGCACGTGTACAGGTCTCTCTCACACTCATTCAGTGACTCTACAACAACAACACAGGTCTATGTACTGGTCCACACACAGGGCGTCCTGGTGGCACGTGTACAGGTCTCTCTCACACTCATTCAGTGACTCTACAACAACAACACAGGTCTATGTACTGGTCCACACACAGGGCGTCCTGGTGGCACGTGTACAGGTCTCTCTCGCACTCATTCAGTGACTCTACAACAACAACACAGGTCTATGTATTGGTCCACACACAGGGCGTCCTGGTGGCACACGTACAGGTCTCTCTCACACTCATTCAGTGACTCTACAACAACAACACAGGTCTATGTACTGGTCCACACACAGGGCGTCCTGGTGGCACGTGTACAGGTCTCTCTCGCACTCATTCAGTGACTCTACAACAACAACACAGGTCTATGTATTGGTCCACACACAGGGCGTCCTGGTGGCACATGTACAGGTCTCTCTCACACTCATTCAGTGACTCTACAACAACAACACAGGTCTATGTATTGGTCCACACACAGGGCGTCCTGGTGGCATGTGTACAGGTCTCTCTCGCACTCATTCAGTGACTCTACAACAACAACACAGGTCTATGTATTGGTCCACACACAGGGCGTCCTGGTGGCACGCGTACAGGTCTCTCTCACACTCATTCAGTGACTCTACAACAACAACACAGGTCTATGTACTGGTCCACACACAGGGCGTCCTGGTGGCACGCGTACAGGTCTCTCTCACACTCATTCAGTGACTCTACAACAACAACACAGGTCTATGTACTGGTCCACACACAGGGCGTCCTGGTGGCACGCGTACAGGTCTCTCTCACACTCATTCAGTGACTCTACAACAACAACACAGGTCTATGTATTGGTCCACACACAGGGCGTCCTGGTGGCACGTGTACAGGTCTCTCTCACACTCATTCAGTGACTCTACAACAACAACACAGGTCTATGTACTGGTCCACACACAGGGCGTCCTGGTGGCACGTGTACAGGTCTCTCTCACACTCATTCAGTGACTCTACAACAACAACACAGGTCTATGTATTGGTCCACACACAGGGCGTCCTGGTGGCACGTGTACAGGTCTCTCTCACACTCATTCAGTGACTCTACAACAACAACACAGGTCTATGTACTGGTCCACACACAGGGCGTCCTGGTGGCACGTGTACAGGTCTCTCTCACACTCATTCAGTGACTCTACAACAACAACACAGGTCTATGTATTGGTCCACACACAGGGCGTCCTGGTGGCACGCGTACAGGTCTCTCTCACACTCATTCAGTGACTCTACAACAACAACACAGGTCTATGTACTGGTCCACACACAGGGCGTCCTGGTGGCACGCGTACAGGTCTCTCTCACACTCATTCAGTGACTCTACAACAACAACACAGGTCTATGTATTGGTCCACACACAGGGCGTCCTGGTGGCACGTGTACAGGTCTCTCTCACACTCATTCAGTGACTCTACAACAACAACACAGGTATTGGTCCACACAAATTCTGCTTACCCTGTGTTGGGAATTGAGGACAGTAACACACATCAAAATGTCAGTGGCAAAGGACCAATGAGTTCCATATTTAGATGAAAATAGTACAGTATCTATGCTTTGCTGTTGTCGCCATGGCGACCAGGACACACCTCCACAGTCAAGAAGCACTGGATAGGTGGCGTGATTGTTGTTTTCATTCACTTCTGTTTTCTCTCCATCGCTGTCAACGAGGACCCCAATGAAGACACGTGTCCAGCAGTAGGGGTAGGTGAGGTTGGAGAGAGGGAGGATGAGGTTGTCTGCATCCAGACTCATCACACCAATGTCAGCGACAAACTTCTGCAACAAGTCAGAGTGAACAAATGTTCAAGTCATGTTTGAGTCAACTAAACCAAATACAACTTAGTGCTGTAATGACATTTGTGGCATCCAATGGTGTGTCTGTCAACAGAGTATAGAAAATAACAGTTGTCAATTTCAATGAGTCCATAAATGGTTGAATACACAGTTGCATATGCTGAAACACAAGTAAAAATAGTTTTCCCAGCATGTGTTTCATAACAAAATAAATTTTAGATGCATTTAAAAAACCAACATGTCTTTTGCAATATATCAATAACATTCTTAAAATACAAACAGATATGTTGAATGTTTGAATAAGTCTGCATTTGCAATTTAAATAATAATACGGTACCTTCTATTGTGCCTAAATGACACTGGATGATAGCTATGACAGGCGACTGGATGATAGCTATGATTGGAGACTGGAGGACTAGCTATGACAAGAGGCTGTTGGACTAGCTATGATTGGAGACTGGATGATAGCTATGACAGGAGACTGGATGATAGCTATGACAGGAGACTGGATGACAGCTATGACAGGAGACTGGATGACAGCTATGACAGGAGACTGGATGATAGCTATGACACGAGACTGGATGATAGCTATGACAGGAGACTGGATGACAGCTATGACAGGAGACTGGATGATAGCTATGACACGAGACTGGATGATAGCTATGACACGAGACTGGATGATAGCTATGACAGGAGGCTGGATGATAGCTATGACACGAGACTGGATGACAGCTATGACACGAGACTGGATGATAGCTATGACAGGAGGCTGGATGATAGCTATGACACGAGACTGGATGATAGCTATGACAGGAGGCTGGATGATAGCTATGACACGAGACTGGATGATAGCTATGACAGGAGGCTGGATGATAGCTATGACACGAGACTGGATGATAGCTATGACACGAGACTGGATGACAGCTATGACACGAGACTGGATGACAGCTTTGACAGGAGACTGGATGACAGCTATGACAGGAGGCTGGATGATAGCTATGACACGAGACTGGATGATAGCTATGACACGAGACTGGATGATAGCTATGACACGAGACTGGATGACAGCTATGACAGGAGACTGGATGACAACTATGACAGGAGACTGGAGTACTATCTATGATTGGAGGCTGGATGATAGCTATGACAGGAGACTGGATGACAGCTATGACACGAGACTGGATGATAGCTATGACAGGAGGCTGGATGATAGCTATGACAGGAGGCTGGATGATAGCTATGACAGGAGACTGGATGACAGCTATGACACGAGACTGGATGATAGCTATGACAGGAGGCTGGATGATAGCTATGACAGGAGGCTGGATGATAGCTATGACACGAGACTGGATGATAGCTATGACAGGAGGCTGGATGATAGCTATGACACGAGACTGGATGATAGCTATGACAGGAGGCTGGATGATAGCTATGACACGAGACTGGATGACAGCTATGACACGAGACTGGATGACAGCTATGACACGAGACTGGATGACAGCTATGACACGAGACTGGATGATAGCTATGACAGGAGGCTGGATGATAGCTATGACAGGAGGCTGGATGATAGCTATGACACGAGACTGGATGATAGCTATGACACGAGACTGGATGACAGCTATGACACGAGACTGGATGATAGCAATGACAGGAGGCTGGATGATAGCTATGACACGAGACTGGATGACAGCTATGACAGGAGACTGGATGACAGCTATGACAGGAGACTGGATGATAGCTATGACACGAGACTGGATGATAGCTATGACAGGAGACTGGATGACAGCTATGACAGGAGACTGGATGATAGCTATGACAGGAGACTGGAGTACTATCTATGATTGGAGGCTGGATGATAGCTATGACAGGAGACTGGATGACAGCTATGACACGAGACTGGATGATAGCTATGACAGGAGGCTGGATGATAGCTATGACAGGAGGCTGGATGATAGCTATGACACGAGACTGGATGATAGCTATGACAGGAGGCTGGATGATAGCTATGACACGAGACTGGATGATAGCTATGACAGGAGGCTGGATGATAGCTATGACACGAGACTGGATGATAGCTATGACACGAGACTGGATGACAGCTATGACACGAGACTGGATGATAGCTATGACAGGAGGCTGGATGATAGCTATGACACGAGACTGGATGACAGCTATGACAGGAGACTGGATGACAGCTATGACATGAGACTGGATGATAGCTATGACAGGAGACTGGATGACAGCTATGACAGGAGACTGGATGATAGCTATGACAGGAGACTGGAGTACTATCTATGATTGGAGGCTGGATGATAGCTATGACAGGAGACTGGATGACAGCTATGACACGAGACTGGATGATAGCTATGACAGGAGGCTGGATGATAGCTATGACAGGAGGCTGGATGATAGCTATGACACAAGACTGGATGATAGCTATGACAGGAGGCTGGATGATAGCTATGACACGAGACTGGATGATAGCTATGACAGGAGGCTGGATGATAGCTATGACACGAGACTGGATGACAGCTATGACACGAGACTGGATGACAGCTATGACACGAGACTGGATGACAGCTATGACACGAGACTGGATGATAGCTATGACAGGAGGCTGGATGATAGCTATGACACGAGACTGGATGACAGCTATGACACGAGACTGGATGATAGCTATGACAGGAGGCTGGATGACAGCTATGACACGAGACTGGATGACAGGTATGACACGAGACTGGATGACAGCTATGACACGAGACTGGATGACAGCTATGACACGAGACTGGATGATAGCTATGACAGGAGGCTGGATGATAGCTATGACACGAGACTGGATGATAGCTATGACAGGAGGCTGGATGATAGCTATGACACAAGACTGGATGACAGCTATGACACGAGACTGGATGACAGCTATGACACAAGACTGGATGACAGCTATGACACAAGACTGGATGACAGCTATGACACGAGACTGGATGACAGCTATGACACGAGACTGGATGATAGCTATGACAGGAGGCTGGATGATAGCTATGACACGAGACTGGATGACAGCTATGACAGGAGGCTGGATGATAGCTATGACACGAGACTGGATGACAGCTATGACACGAGACTGGATGATAGCTATGACAGGAGGCTGGATGACAGCTATGACCCGAGACTGGATGACAGCTATGACACGAGACTGGATGATAGCTATGACAGGAGGCTGGATGATAGCTATGACACGAGACTGGATGACAGCTATGACACGAGACTGGATGATAGCTATGACAGGAGGCTGGATGATAGCTATGAGAGGAGACTGGATGATAGCTATGAGAGGAGACTGGATGATAGCTATGAGAGGAGACTGGATGATAGCTATGACAGGAGACTGGATGATAGCTATGACAGGAGACTGGATGATAGCTATGAGAGGAGACTGGATGATAGCTATGAGACCTGTAGTTCTGCTGTCTGAGTTGACGTTAGTTCCAGTGGCACTGTCACATCGTTGTCGCTGTAGTCGCGGTCCATGGAGAGGAAGAACCTCAGCTTGAAGTGAGTGGTGTCTAACGAGGTGATGTCTATCAGTTTGGAGCTGTCTCCCACCAGTACCAGCAGCAGCTGCAGGGTGTAGGGCAGGGGTGTCTCCACCTCCACAATGTCTTCCCGCACCCCCCACGTCATCACACTCAAGTCAATTCCATCTGAAACAAACATGTAGAATGTAAATGTTTATTAATTTATATAGTAACACATAGTACCCTCACAGTGAGCCTGTGTACTTACCACTGCAGTAGAAGGTGGCCCTAGAGCCCTCACAGTGAGACTGTGTACTTACCATTGCAGTAGAAGGTGGCCCTAGAGCCCTCACAGTGAGACTGTGTACTTACCATTGCAGTAGAAGGTGGCCCTAGAGCCCTCACAGTGAGACTGTGTACTTACCATTGCAGTAGAAGGTGGCCCTAGAGCCCTCACAGTGAGACTGTGTACTTACCATTGCAGTAGAAGGTGGCCCTAGAGCCCTCACAGTGAGACTGTGTACTTACCATTGCAGTAGAAGGTGGCCCTAGAGCCCTCACAGTGAGACTGTGTACTTACCATTGCAGTAGAAGGTGGCCCTAGAGCCCTCACAGTGAGACTGTGTACTTACCATTGCAGTAGAAGGTGGCCCTAGAGCCCTCACAGTGAGACTGTGTACTTACCATTGCAGTAGAAGGTGGCCCTAGAGCCCTCACAGTGAGACTGTGTACTTACCATTGCAGTAGAAGGTGGCCCTAGAGCCCTCACAGTGAGACTGTGTACTTACCATTGCAGTAGAAGGTGGCCCTAGAGCCCTCACAGTGAGACTGTGTACTTACCATTGCAGTAGAAGGTGGCCCTAGAGCCCTCACAGTGAGCCTGTGTACTTACCGACGCATGAGGTTGAGCCAGGCTTGGTGACTGTGAGGGTGGCCCTAGATCCCTCACAGTGAGCCTGTGTACTTACCGACGCATGAGGTTGAGCCAGGCTTGGTCACTGTGAAGGTGGCCCTAGAGTCCTCACAGTGAGCCTGTGTACTTACCGACGCATGAGGTTGAGCCAGGCTTGGTGACTGTGAGGGTGGCCCTAGATCCCTCACAGTGAGCCTGTGTACTTACCGACGCATGAGGTTGAGCCAGGCTTGGTGACTGTGAGGGTGGCCCTAGATCCCTCACAGTGAGCCTGTGTACTTACCGACGCATGAGGTTGAGCCAGGCTTGGTCACTGTGAAGGTGGCCCTAGAGTCCTCACAGTGAGCCTGTGTACTTACCGACGCATGAGGTTGAGCCAGGCTTGGTGACTGTGAGGGTGGCCCTAGATCCCTCACAGTGAGCCTGTGTACTTACCGACGCATGAGGTTGAGCCAGGCTTGGTCACTGTGAAGGTGGCCCTAGAGTCCTCACAGTGAGCCTGTGTACTTACCGACGCATGAGGTTGAGCCAGGCTTGGTGACTGTGAGGGTGGCGTGGTTGTTGGCCTCATTTGCCTCGTGCACCTGGTCCTTGGAGTCAATATCAACAGACAGCTGTATGTGTGTCGCTGAGCACAAATACAGGTAGTCCACCCGCGGCAGACTCAACACATCTGTACAACACACCACTAGGCTCATCAATGTTACTGTTACACTGGGACATCTCACATCTGTACAATACACCACTAGGCTCATCAATGTCACAGTTACACTGGGACATGTATACAACACACCACTAGGCTCATCAATGTCACAGTTACACTGGGACATCTGTACAACACACCACTAGGCTCTTCAATGTCACAGTTACACTGGGACATCTGTCATTTGTCATCTGTCAAGACTAAAAGAAGTCATGCTGTACCACTTTGTTTGTAAGTAGATGCATGTAGAGAGCCCAGGGTTATTCTCAAGGTATGAGCAGTGCAGTGCAGTGCAGTGCAGTGCAGTGCAGTGCAGTGCAGTGCAGTGCAGTGCAGTACAGTGCAGTACAGTACAGTATAGCAAGAGGTACTGGATAAGGCTGATTACAACATGGCAGATCACAGGCAATAATCAGGAATGTTCCCTAAATCTTGGCAATTTTGTAAGTAATTTGGCATAAATCCTACTACAAGATCAGTAATACTCCTAATTCTATAATTGTTTCGCAGATTTTTGCATAGAAATATATTTTAAAAAACTAGTTAATTTATGTGTACAACATGATATGTTATACGACTTGACACATTGTGTACATCTTCACACATTGTGTACAACATGACACAATATGTACAACTTGACACATTCTATACAATTTGATATGTTGTGTACAACTTCACATATTATGTACAATGTTACACATTGTGTACAACTTGAAACATTCTGTACAAGTTGACACATTGTGTACAACATGACACATTATGCATAACTGCATATGTTGTGTACAACCTGGCACATTGTATAGAATTTGACACATTGTGCACAACATGACACATTGTGCATAACTGGATACGTTGTGTACAACCTGACACATTGTATAGAACCTTGACACGTTGTGTACAACTTGAAACTAACACACCTTCATCATCACTGATGGATTGTAGTAAATACAAGACACACCATGACATGACAATGTCATTGCCAGTCAGTGTCAACTGACTGATAATGTAATTGCCAGTCAGTGTCAACTGGGCTCTTTATAACACAGAAATTATGTCAACAGACAAGACAGATGATGACCTGAAAGGACTATGTCAATAGACAACACAGACAATGTCACCAACCTGACAGGACAATATCATTGCAGTCTATGTCAACAGACAAGACATATGATGACCCTAACCTGACAGGACAATGTCACTGCGGTCTATGTCAATAGACAACATAGACAATGTCACCAACCTGACAGGACAATGTCATTGCAGTCTATGTCAACAGACAAGACATACGATGACACCAACCTGACAGGACAATGTCATTGTTGTCTGTGTCAACAGACAAGACATATGATGACACCAACCTGACAGGACAATGTCATTGCAGTCTATGTCAGCAGACAAGACATAGATGATAACACCAACCTGACAGGACAATGTCATTGCTGTCTGTGTCAACAGACAAGACATATGATGACACCAACCTGACAGGACAATGTCATTGCTGTCCGTGTCAAAATACAAGACAGGCGATGACACCAACTGACAGGACAATGTAATTGCAGTCTATGTCAACAGACAAGACAGACGATAACACCAACCTGACAGGACAATGGTCATTGCTGTCCGTGTCAACAGATAAGACATATGATGACACCAACCTGACATGACAATGTCATTGCTGTCCGTGTCAACAGACAAGACATATGATGACACCAACCTGACACGACAATGTCATTGCAGTCTATGTCAACATGTCATTGCTGTCTGTGGCAACAGGCAAGCCATAGACTATGACACCAACCTGACAGGACAATGTCATTGCTGTATGTGTCAACAAAACTCAACATACAAGATATAGACGATGACACCAGCCTGACAATGTCATTGCTGTCTTTGTCAACAGACAAGACATAAATGATGACACCAACCTGACAGGACAATGTCTTTGTCATTCACTGTGGCAGCATTGATGACAGCCTTCATCTTGCTGAGGTCATAGGTGATGACGTCATATTTGGTCAGATTCACCTGTTCGTCCAGCCGACTCTCAATGCGGAACGTGTACTCAAACTTCAACGGGTCAGTCGAGGCGTCTGTCCAGCCACTGGCTCCTGGGGCCAAACAATGAAGATATTGGTTTATCATTTTACACACTGCAGCACATCGGTAGTTTCCATTCAGTGCCAAACTTGTTACATGGAATCCAACTGTACTGCACATTACTCATCTATTAGTGTGTAAGACTTGTCTTAATGAATAACCAAAACAACACTGAGCAGCTCAGCAGCTGTAAAAGGGTGCTACAGAAATATATACATACATTATTATTATAAAGATCATAAACATACCATAAAATATGGGCAAACAAAATTGAAAGAAATTACCTCACAGACTGGTCAGCCACACAGTAACAGTCCTTCCTTAGTATATGGCAGCTTTTGTTGCATTAAAACAGTTGTTATCAACGCTAACAAAACATCAAACAGTGGTAAAACCGATGACAATTCAAGCAATTTTCAATATTCCACATATTGGTTCGGACTCTGAAGTTATCCTCACCTCCAAGTTGCACAGCCACGGCCAGTGAGAAGGGGTTGTCACCCAACAGCACTCCCACATCATTACCCATGGTCAGGGCAAACGTTGTTGCCTGGCTTACTGACAGGTCTATGAAGTCTGGCAAACAACAAACATAGTATAACCAGCAGTTGTATGAGAGTCTGTTAGCTGCACTATATGTATATTCGTTGACACACACAGTGAGAACTTGTGTGATACCACACACGATAACACTGACTGGTAGAGCACTAGATATATAATAAGTATACATTTATATATATATATATATATATATATATATATATATATATATATATCTACTAAACACATATGTGTGACCATTATACTATAGGAAATATACTGATTAATAAATACAAATAAATATTCAATAAACTATATATCTTAAATATTAACATACACAAATATAGTATTAATTAATAAAACATAGATGAATAAAAAATACAGACAATGGTCACCTCAGAAATGTACACATTTCATAATTTAGGTCACCTAGGCAAATTATGTAATAATTATAACAAATTATTCTGGTTCTATTGAACCAGTTAATAACTAGGGTTACTTTGACCCAGTCACAAGGAAGATGTGACATCAGGGTCCACTTTGTGCCAGTCATGAGAGAGACATGACACTAGGGTTACTTTGACCCAGTCACAAGGAAGATGTGACATCAGGGTCCACTTTGTGCCAGTCATGAGAGAGACATGACACTAGGGTTACTTTGACCCAGTCACAAGGAAGATGTGACATCAGGGTCCACTTGTGCCAGTCATGAGAGAGACATGACACTAGGGTTACTTTGACCCAGTCACAAGGAAGATGTGACATCAGGGTCCACTTTGTGCCAGTCATGAGAGAGACATGACACTAGGGTTACTTTGACCCAGTCACAAGGAAGATGTGACATCAGGGTCCACTTTGTCCCAGTCATGAGAGAGACATGACACTAGGGTTACTTTGACCCAGTCACAAGGAAGATGTGACATCAGGGTCCACTTTGTCCCAGTCATGAGAGAGACATGACACTAGGGTTACTTTGACCCAGTCACAAGGAAGATGTGACATCAGGGTCCACTTTGTCCCAGTCATGAGAGAGACATGACACTAGGGTTTCTTTGATCCAGTCACAAGGAAGATGTGACATCATGGTCCACTTTGTCCCAGTCATGAGAGAGACATGACACTAGGGTTTCTTTGACCCAGTCACAAGGAAAATGTGACATCAGGGTCCACTTTGACCCAGTCATGAGAGAGACATGACACTAGGGTTACTTTGACCCAGTCACAAGGAAGATGTGACATCAGGGTCCACTTTGTCCCAGTCATGAGAGAGACATGACACTAGGGTTACTTTGACCCAGTCACAAGGAAGATGTGACATCAGGGTCCACTTTGTCCCA
The DNA here is from genome assembly GCA_025642075.2 of Ridgeia piscesae. NCBI lineage: Eukaryota > Metazoa > Annelida > Polychaeta > Sabellida > Siboglinidae > Ridgeia > Ridgeia piscesae. The sequence goes on along the minus strand of JAODUO010001449.1, from coordinate 135,815 downwards.
GTCATGAGAGAGACATGACACTAGCGTTACTTTGACCCAGTCACAAGGAAGATGTGACATCATGGTCCAATGTGACCAAGTCATGAGAGAGACGTGACACCAGGGTTCACTTTGCCCAGATCATGAGGAAGACATGACACCAGGGTCCACTGTGACCTGGTCAAGAGGGAGACATGACACCAGGGTCCACTGTGACCTGGTCAAGAGGGAGACATGACATCAGGGTCCACTGTGACCTGGTCATGAGGGAGACATGACATCAGAGTCCACTGTGACCTGGTCATGAGGGAGACATGACATCAGAGTCCACTGTGACACAGTCATGAGGGAGACATGACATCAGAGTCCACTGTGACCTGGTCATGAGGGAGACGTGACATCAGAGTCCACTGTGACCCAGTCATGAGAGAGACATGACATCAGAGTCCACTGTGACCTGGTCATGAGGGAGACATGACATCAGAGTGCACTGTGACCTGGTCATGAGGGAGACATGACATCAGAGTCCACTGTGACACAGTCATGAGGGAGACATGACATCAGAGTCCACTGTGACACAGTCATGAGGGAGACATGACATCAGAGTCCACTGTGACCTGGTCATGAGGGAGACATGACATTAGGTCCACTGTGACCCAGTCATGAGGGAGACATGACATAAGAGTCCACTGTGACCCAGTCATGAGGGAGACATGACATCAGAGTCCACTGTGACCTGGTCATGAGGGAGACATGACATTAGGGTCCACTGTGACCCAGTCATGAGGGAGACATGACATCAGAGTCCACTGTGACCTGGTCATGAGGGAGACATGACATCAGAGTGCACTGTGACCTGGTCATGAGGGAGACATGACATCAGAGTGCACTGTGACCCAGTCATGAGGGAGACATGACATCAGAGTGCACTGTGACCTGGTCATGAGGGAGACATGACATCGAGGTCCACTGTGACCCAGTCATGAGGGAGACATGACATCAGAGTGCACTGTGACCTGGTCATGAGGGAGACATGACATCAGAGTGCACTGTGACCTGGTCATGAGGGAGATGTGACATCGAGGTCCACTGTGACCCAGTCATGAGGGAGACATGACATCAGAGTCCACTGTGACCTGGTCATGAGGGAGACATGACATCGAGGTCCACTGTGACCCAGTCATGAGGGAGACATGACATCAGAGTGCACTGTGACCTGGTCATGAGGGAGACATGACATCAGAGTGCACTGTGACCTGGTCATGAGGGAGACATGACATCAGAGTCCACTGTGACACAGTCATGAGGGAGACATGACATCAGAGTCCACTGTGACCCAGTCATGAGGCAGACATGACATCAGAGTGCACTGTGACCTGGTCATGAGGGAGACATGACATCAGAGTCCACTGTGACCCAGTCATGAGGGAGACATGACATCAGAGTGCACTGTGACCTGGTCATGAGGGAGACATGACATCAGAGTCCACTGTGACCTGGTCATGAGGGAGACATGACATCAGAGTCCACTGTGACCCAGTCATGAGGGAGACATGACATCAGAGTCCACTGTGACCCAGTCATGAGGGAGACATGACATCAGAGTCCACTGTGACCTGGTCATGAGGGAGACATGACATCAGAGTCCACTGTGACCTGGTCATGAGGGAGACATGACATCAGAGTCCACTGTGACCTGGTCATGAGGGAGACATGACATCAGAGTCCACTGTGACACAGTCATGAGGGAGACATGACATCAGAGTGCACTGTGACCTGGTCATGAGGGAGACATGACATCAGAGTCCACTGTGACCCAGTCATGAGGGAGACATGACATCAGAGTCCACTGTGACCCAGTCATGAGGGAGACATGACATCAGAGTCCACTGTGACCCAGTCATGAGGGAGACATGACATCAGAGTGCACTGTGACCTGGTCATGAGGGAGACATGACATCAGAGTCCACTGTGACCTGGTCATGAGGGAGACATGACATCAGAGTGCACTGTGACCCAGTCATGAGGGAGACATGACATCAGAGTGCACTGTGACCCAGTCATGAGGGAGACATGACATCAGAGTGCACTGTGACCTGGTCATGAGGGAGACGTGACATCGAGGTCCACTGTGACCCATTCATGAGGGAGACATGACATCGAGGTCCACTATGATCCAATCATGAGGGAGACGTGACATCAGGGTCCACTGTGATCCAGTCATGAGGTAGACATGACATCGAGGTCCACTGTGACCTGGTCATGAGGGAGACATGACATGTCTATGACATGGTCAAGAGGGAGATATGACATGTCTGTGACATGGCCAAGAGGGAGCTATGACATCACGGTCTACATGACTACATGACTCACCTGTGCCACAATCAACGTCCACCCCTGTGACAAACTTGTTGTTCTGTGGCACCCAGTCGTAGAGGTGGTCCAAGCCCTGTATGTCAGCCTTGGTGAGCTCCAGGGTCAGACTCACCCGACCTGTCTCTATGGGGTCATGTGTGGCTGTGCATGCGGACGAGATGTCAATGTTTGCGGTGACGTTGAAGGTGACAGAGGCAGTGGCAGCCAGCGAGGCTGTCATGTTGAGTTCCTCCTGGGCAGAAGTCGTCCACACTGGGGTAATGTCGTGGGTGAGACTGCCGGGCGTGTTGGACTGGACATACAGCTGTAACATACGATGGACACTGGTCAAGCCATGATGGCAGTTGACCTACACAAACACTGTTGTACTTGTCTAAATTAGAGGCACACAACTACTTAATTTTAACTAATGTAGGTTTACTTGATGTAATTATATTTAAAATATGGCAATGCAGAATTAAGTTTTTATGGTTTTATTAACATTTTAAGTTTACTTTTTAGGCATGTGATGAATATAGCTTTTGTAGTTGTCGTTACAATTACAATATTGTGCTGAAATATTTACAGAACCTAGGCCAAAGTAGGGATGTGGCTTTAAAAAGAGTAAAATTATAGTCTAGTAATTAGTTTGACGCTATTTGTCTAGTGTAATGTCTGGCAATGTAGTGTATAATAGTCAGTGAAAACGGAAGCCAGTGCAACAATAGAACTAGTACAATGACCACTCCTGGAAACAGGATGACCTCACTCCTGTGACCAGCGTGAGGATGACGTCCAGATGAGGGTGATTACCTTGAGGATCATGAGTTCTCTGCCTGCCTTTGGTATGAGCTCTGACTCGTAGGTATTCCACACAGTGTAGGAGACTTTCATGTGGCCAGGCATCATGTAATACTTGTTCCCTGGCAACACCAGTACATCTGCCAGCTCCAGGACGTCTGTGGACAAACGTGGAGGTTTAGAAAGGGTTAGTTCTCACGCAAACTTTACAGACATCTGTTCAACAAGACACACAACTCAGTCTTCACAAACTTGAATCTCACTGCAAACTCAATATGCACCATAACTGTGGACATGCACGCACGCACGCACGCACGCACGCACGCACGCATGCACGCATGCACACACACAGGCCCAGGAATCTTCTATCAGACCCACAAACAGAACTGACCATGAGCTTCACCAGACTGGAATGACACTGGAAAGCATTAGGTGTGACAGGAGATGAAATAGGGGGTTGACCACCACTCTGAAGGTGAAGGAGAAGGAGACAAGACACTGTGTCATTGGATACACTCTGTCACAAGGTACACTGTGACTGGATACACTGTGTCACTGGATACACTGGATACACTGTGTCACTGGATACACTGCATCACTGGATACACTGTGTCACTGAGTACATTGTGTCACTGGATACACTGTGTCATTGGATACACTCTGTCACTAAGTACACTGTGTCACTGAGTACACTGTGTCACAGGATACATTGTGTCACTGGATACACTGTCACTGAGTACATTGTGTCACTGAGTACACTGGGTACACTGTGTCACTGGATACACTGTGTCACTGAGTACACTGTGTCACTGAGTACACTGTGTCACAGGATACACTGTGCCATTGGATACACTGTGTCACTGAGTACATTGTGTCACTGAGTACACTGGCTACACTGGGTACACTGTGTCACTGGGTACACTGTGTCACTGGGTACACTGTGTCACTGAGTACACTGTGTCACTGGATACATTGTGTCACTGGATACACTGTGTACACTGTGTCACTGAGTACACTGTGTCACTGGATACACTGTGTCACTGGGTACAATGTGTCACTGGATACACTGTGTCACTGAGTACACTGTGTCACTGGATACACTGTGTCACTGAGTACACTGTGTCACTGGATACACTGTGTCACTGAGTCACTGGATACACTGCATCACTTGGTACACTGTGTCACTGGATATACTGCGTCACTGAGTACACTGTGTCACTGAGTACACTGTGTCACTGGATATACTGCATCACTGAGTACACTGTGTCACTGAGTACACTGGGTACACAGTGTCACCGGACACACTGTGTCACTGGATACACTGTGTCACTGGATACACTGTGTCATTGAGTACACTGTGTCACTGGGTACACTGTGTCACTGGATACACTGTGTCACTGGATACACTGTACACTGTCACTGGGTACACTGTGTCACAGGATACACTGTGCCATTGGATACACTGTGTCACTGAGTACATTGTGTCACTGAGCACACACTGTGTCACTGGGTACACTGTGTCACTGGGTACACTGTGTCACTGAGTACACTGTGTCACTGGATACACTGTGTCACTGGATACACTGTGTCACTGTGTCACTGAGTACACTGTGTCACTGGATACACTGTGTCACTGGGTACACTGTGTCACTGGATACACTGTGTCACTGAGTACACTGTGTCACTGGATACACTGTGTCACTGAGTACACTGTGTCACTGGATACACTGTGTCACTGAGTCACTGGATACACTGCATCACTTGGTACACTGTGTCACTGGATATACTGCGTCACTGAGTACACTGTGTCACTGAGTACACTGTGTCACTGAGTACACTGTGTCACTGAGTACACTGGGTACACTGTGTCACCGGACACACTGTGTCACTGGATACACTGTGTCACTGGATACACTGTGTCATTGAGTACACTGTGTCACTGGGTACACTGTGTCACTGGATACACTGTATCACTGAGTACACTGGGTACACTGTGTCACTGGGTACACTGTATCACTGGTACACTGTATCACTGAATACACTGTGTCACTGGATACACTGTTCACTGAGTACACTGGGTACACTGTGTCACTGGATACACTGTGTCACTGAGTACACTGTGTCTCTGAGTACACTGTGTCACCGGATACACTGTGTCACTGGATACACTGCGTCACTGGGTACACTGTGTCACTGAGTATCCTTATGCCACTTGATACACTACGTCACTGGATACACTGTGTCACTGGATACACTGTGTCACTGGATACACTGTGTTACTGAGTACACTGTGTCACTTGATACACTATGTCACTGGATACACTGTGTCACTGGATACACTGTGTCACTGGATACACTGTGTCACTGGATACACTGTGTCACTGAGTACACTGTGTCACTGGATACAGTGTCACTGAGTACACTGTGTCACTGGATACACTGTGTCACTGGATACACTGTGTCACTGGATACACTGTGTCACTAGATACATTGTGTCACTGAGTACACCGAGTACACTGAGTACACTGCGTACACTGAGTACATATGTATATTATGTTTTTAAATCTGTAATACATTTTTTGAAGGTGCACTGCCTGTCAAGACGTGTTTAATTTAATTATTTACTAGTGTTGTAACAATTTACAGAATTTAAAACAGATGAACTTGGAAACAAAATCATATGGTAAACAATCCAATATCACAAAGGTTGGCCGAACTGCTTGCAAATCGTTTTTAAGTTTATTTTCCTACATTACAGCAGACTTCTAACTACCAATAAGTACAATGGCTAATTATGGGTAGTGGAACAGACAAATAAAAATGATTTGATTTGACCCAGTTTGCATTAAATATGTCACAATGATGATATTAATTTGGTAGCACAAAGCATGCATAATACACAAACATATCCTGATGATTTATTTACTAGTCCGACCGAGGATCAAGTAGCTGTTATAACATCCTCTATTAAAACTAATAAACTAAACGCTGCCACAGAAAATGAAAAACAATGTTCTTGTTATTTTTACCATAATTGCAGTTAACTGTCATTTCAATAAGGAATTGTCATAAAGAAGAGGGTGGAATATGGCAGATTTGTGGGAGAGAGGGAGGCAGGAGAGGGAGGGAGCCTGAGGGAGGGAGGGAGGGAGGCAGGGAGGCAGGGAGGGTGGGAGGGAGGGAAGGAGGGAGGAAGGGAGGCAGGGAGGCAGGGAGGGAGGGAGGGAAGGAGGGTCCAGCATACACACCTTGGGGGCATTGGATGAATATTTCCACGGCTCTCTGGTTGTTGTACTCAGTGATCTCGTCCACGTCTCCAGTGTTGTCTATGAACACTATCAGGTAGACGTGGCCACAGTACTTCGCACTGAGGCCAGCAGGGATCACCTGACATGATACAATACTTGTCATCACCACATGCATCTCACTAGAATAATGTATAACATATCACTGGAATAATGTAATCGTTCTTACCACCACATACATTTCACTGGAATAATGTAATCGTTCTTACCACCACACACATCTCACTGGAATAATGTAATCGTTCTTACCACCACACACATCTCACTGGAATAATGCAATCATTGTTTCTACTCTTTTCCTTGCAATAAGACACACTGCACTAGAGATATTGTTCTCAAGGTGTACATACATTTCTCCTTGGAAATACAATAAAATAGTAATTTTTTTATAGTGACATTGTTACAGAATGTATGTATATATATAATATATATATAATATATATATATATATATATATATATATATATATATATATATATATATATACATACATATCTGATTAACATCAAGACAAATATGGGAGTAAATGTTTGTATACAACAAACAAAATCTTCACTTACTAATTTCTCATTCGTACTTGACAAAGGAAAGTCATAATCCGTCTTATAGTGTCCAGTCAACTCCGCATCAGAGTCATGTGTTGAGTAGTCAAGGTCAAGGTCACTATCATCAATGACCTTGTCCAATGACAAGTAGAACTGGTAGTTAAAGACGCGGGTGCGTTTGGGAGTTCCAAGATGGGCACTTCCATACAGGTGCAGCTGAAGTAGACAGATAATAGTATATTACGGTCGTAAAGGTGCACATTTTATGAATCATTATACAGAAAACAGATTTATTTTGATTAAAACCCACCTGGTTGTTGTAGTGGAGTTGCCAACAATGGTGAAAGTTATTACCTTTCAAAATAGAATTGATAATATCTACGCATAAGACAAATACATAATTTATTTTAACTCTTTCCTACATCATGCACCATCAGACCAAAACAACCTAGTAAACTCACTGCTCCTTGACCTTTTGTTTACCTTCAACAGATCCTTCTTTTACAGTAGCCAACTAGTTCACCATACTGTTCACTGTCTTGTGAAAACAGTTTGCATTTATGAATTCAGATAATTTATTTGGAAGGAAGATGTAAGAGTTGCATTCACAAAATGACATCTGACATGGTGCATCATTTGGCAGATTTGACGGAGATAGTTTTACATAAATTTAGAGTCAGAAATCGAAGAAATTTAAATTTTACTTTGTCATCGTAATTGTTGAACTTTGCTTTAATTTATTAACCTTCTTCGATGGCAACGCCGCAATTTAACCTACACATTAATTTCTATGTAAAAGGTAACTGATGCATTTATGTATTTTCATGGAATGGTTGTCAAAATATCAACATTTTAATTCACAATTGGCCATCATTTTCAAATTGTCAGCCCCGATTAGAGTATATAATAACAAGGTCATCTGGGAAAGAGTTAATGATGGAAACTTACAGAATACACACCAGTCATTTAATGAATTGAAAATGTAATAAAACCGCAGATACTGTTCAACTGGTTTAAGCCGAAGCTTAAAAAGCTGATATGAACACCGTGTGTTCACTCACCTTCACACTGAGGAAGAAAGACACCTCACTGCCTGGAGAGTACGTCTTGCCTTGGACACTTCTCATGCGGAACTTGGTGATTTCTAAGTCGATCAAGCCTGAAGAGCAAATCGCACCACGGTGTCAGGGCAAAAACATGATCTACACTCACCAGTAACATGATGGGCATCATGGTAAAACATGATCAACAGTGACATGAAGGGCATCAGGGCAAAACATGATCAACAGTGACATGAAGGGCATCAGGGCAAAACATGATCAACAGTGACATGAAGGGCATCAGGGCAAAACATGATCAACAGTGATATGAAGGGCATCAGGGCAAAACATGATCAACAGTGACATGAAGGGCATCAGGGCAAACATCATCAACACCCATCAGTGACACAAAGAGCATCAGGGCAAAACATGATTATCACCCACCAGTGAAATTAAGGGCATCAGGGCAAAACATGATTATCACCCACCATTGACATTAAAGTAATCGTTGTTACCACCACACACATCTCACTGGAATAATACATTCAGGGCAAAACATAATTATCGCCCACAAGTGAAATTAAGGGCATCAGGGCAAAACATGATTATCACCCACCAGTGACATGAAGAGCATCTGGGCAAAACATGATTATCACCCACCAGTGAAATTAAGGGCATCTGGACAAACATGATTATCATCCACCAGTGACATGAAGGGCATCAGGGCAAAACATGACGAACACCCACCACAGTGACATGAAGGGCATCAGGGCATAACAACAATGAGGGTGAAACTACAGAACAGAAAATTCTCAAAAATGATATTTACAAATATGCTACACAACATGAGGTGGGAGTCTTGGGCTGAATGTTGAGTAACTTCTGAGAGCTCAACTGAGTGACTTCCTGGTTGATGAAATTACTGAAAGCAATATGATTCTCATCTGTGGATGACACAAGTTAATAACTTAACGCAGTGGGATGAAGAAGGGAGGAGAGGAGAGAGGAGGGAGGAGAGGAGGGAGGGAGGGAGGAGGAGAGGGAGGGAGGGAGGGAGGGAGGAGGGAGGGAGGAGGAGGGAGGAGGGAGGGAGGGAGGGAGGGAGGGAGGGAGGGAGGGAGGGAGGAGGGAGGGAGGAGGAGGGAGGGAGGAGGGAGGGAGGGAGGGAGGGAGGGAGGGAGGGGAGGGAGGGAGGGAGGGAGGAGGGAGGGAGGAGGGAGGGAGGGAGGAGAGAGGAGGGAGGAGAGAGGAGGGAGAGGAGGGAGGGAGGGAGGGAGGGAGGGAGGGACTTACCAAGCCGTCAGTTGAATGATTTACTAAGACTGCATAACTGATAATACAGTAGGATACATACAGTTGAATGACAACTTATTGAGCCTTTAGTTGAATGAGTTACCAAGATTTTAACTGAGCATAATATTGCACTTCATTGAATGACACTGGCTGAATGACTTACTGACCATATATATAGTTGAATGATTATTGATCGCACAGCTGAATGACTTACTGAGAGTGCAGTTGAAGTATTGGTCCACAGTCAAGTACAGTTCAATGACACAGCTGAATGACTTACTGAGAGTGCAGTTGAAGTATTAGTCCACAGTCAAATACAGTTCAATGACTTACTGAATGCTTACTGAAGTATTGAGTATGTCAAGTCATGAATGACACGCTGAATGACTTACTGAGAGTGCAGTTGAAGTATTGGTCCACTGTCAAGTACAGTTGAATGACACAGCTGAATGACTTACTGAGAGTGCAGTTGAAGTATTGGTCCACTGTCAAGTACAGTTCAATGACACTGCTGAATGACTTACTGAGAGTGCAGTTGAAGTATTGGTCCACAGTCAAATACAGTTGAATGACACAGCTGAATTACTTACTGAGAGTGCAGTTGAAGTATTGGTCCACTGTCAAGTACAGTTGAATGACACTGCTGAATGACTTACTGAGAGTGCAGTTGAAGTATTGGTCCACTGTCAAGTACAGTTGAATGACACAGCTGAATGACTTACTGAGAGTGCAGTTGAAGTATTGGTCCACTGTCAAGTACAGTTGAATGACACAGCTGAATGACTTATTGAGAGTGCAGTTGAAGTATTGGTCCACTGTCAAGTACAGTTGAATGACACAGCTGAATGACTTACTGAGAGTGCAGTTGAAGTATTGGTCCACTGTCAATACAGTTGAATGACACAGCTGAATGACTTACTGAGCTAGTGCAGTTGAAGTATTGAGTCAGTAAAAGAATACAGTTGAATATACGTGAATGACTTACTGAGATGCAGTTGAAGTAATTGTCACTGAAAGTCAGTTAATGACACCTGAATGACTTACTGAGAGTGCAGTTGAAGTATTGGTCCACTGTCAAGTACAGTTGAATGACACAGCTGAATGACTTACTGAGAGTGCAGTTGAAGTATTGGTCCACAGTCAAGTACAGTTGAATGACACAGCTGAATGACTTACTGAGAGTGCAGTTGAAGTATTGGTCCATGTCACAGTTGAATGAAGCTAATACTTCTGAATGACTTACTAAAGAGTGCAGTTGAAGTATTGGTCCACTAAGTACAGTTGAATGAAGTGATTGAATATGGTAAGTGCATTGAAGTATTGGTCCACTGTCAAGACTTATGAGCAGTGAATGACTTACTGAGAGTGCAGTTGAATATTGGTCCACTGTAAGTACAGTTGAATGCAGCTGAATGACTTACTGAGAGTGCAGTTGAAGTATTGGTCCACTGTCAATACAGTTGAATGACACAGCTGAATACTTACTGAGAGTGCAGTTGAAGTATTGGTCCACTGTCAAGTACAGTTGAATGACACAGCTGAATGACTTACTGAGAGTGCAGTTGAAGTATTGGTCCACTGTCAAGTACAGTTGAATGACACAGCTGAATGACTTACTGAGAGTGCAGTTGAAGTATTGGTCCACTGTCAAGAACAGTTGAATGACACAGCTGAATGACTTACTGAGAGTGCAGTTGAAGTATTGGTCCACTGTCAAGTACAGTTGAATGACACAGCTGAATGACTTACTGAGAGTGCAGTTGAAGTATTGGTCCACTGTCAAGTACAGTTGAATGACACAGCAGAATGACTTACTGAGAGTGCAGTTGAAGTATTGGTCCACTGTCAAGTACATGTAGTTGTTTTCTAGCTGCAGCTCAGTCATGTCCAGTTCTGGGCCCAACATCACAGCCAGGATGAAATACCTACAAAGTAAAGTACAGTGAGCCACAGCTGAAGTCATCAACCTTTTTTAATAAGGGACATAGGCACTGAAATATATATATCTACCAAACTGCCGAAAAACAAACCATAAAATGTGGAGCGCAAGAAAATTGTTCTGACAATATATGGGTACACGTATCTAGAATTCACTTGCCATATTGCCTGGTGCTGAACTCCTACTGTAATGGTTCACATATTTTGATAGCAAACTGACATGAACCTAGAATGATTTCACAATAAAACAAAACTTGTATTTCCTTTTGGAAATACAAATTTGTGTAAAACATGGCATTCAGACTTTAGCACTCCAAGTGTTGTACCCTCCACTCCACGGTCGACTGGTTAAATCAAACTCTTTCTCAACTTCTCTGGGAAGCATTCAGCAATGGGTTTGATATTGGGTCCTCTCGGCTGAGAGTATGACACTCTAACCACTCTGTCCAGTGTTAAGTGTGTGACCCTCTAACCACTCTGTCCCGTGTTAAGAGTGTCACCCTCTAACCTCTCTGTCCCATGTTAAGAGTGTCACCCTCTAACCACTCTGTCCCATGTTAAGAGTGTTACCCTCTAACCTCTCTGTCCCATGTTAAGTGTGTCACCCTCTAACCTCTCTGTCCCGTGTTAAGAGTGTCACCCTCTAACCTCTCTGTCCCGTGTTAAGTGTGTCACCCTCTAACCACTCTGTCCCATGTTAAGAGTGTTACCCTCTAACCTCTCTGTCCCATGTTAAGTGTGTCACCCTCTAACCACTCTGTCCCGTGTTAAGAGTGTCACCCTCTAACCACTCTGTCCCATGTTAAGAGTGTCACCCTCTAACCACTCTGTCCCATGTTAAGAGTGTTACCCTCTAACCTCTCTGTCCCGTGTTAAGTGTGTCACCCTCTAACCACTCTGTCCCGTGTTAAGAGTGTCACCCTCTAACCACTCTGTCCCATGTTAAGAGTGTTACCCTCTAACCTCTCTGTCCCGTGTTAAGTGTGTCACCCTCTAACCTCTCTGTCCCGTGTTAAGAGTGTCACCCTCTAACCACTCTGTCCCGTGTTAAGAGTGTTACCCTCTAACCTCTCTGTCCCGTGTTAAGTGTGTCACCCTCTAACCACTCTGTCCCGTGTTAAGAGTGTCACCCTCTAACCACTCTGTCCCATGTTAAGAGTGTCACCCTCTAACCACTCTGTCCCGTGTTAAGAGTGTCACCCTCTAACCACTCTGTCCCATGTTAAGAGTGTCACCCTCTAACCACTCTGTCCCATGTTAAGAGTGTCACCCTCTAACCTCTCTGTCCCATGTTAAGTGTGTCACCCTCTAACCACTCTGTCCCGTGTTAAGAGTGTCACCCTCTAACCACTCTGTCCCGTGTTAAGAGTGTCACCCTCTAACCACTCTGTCCCATGTTAAGAGTGTCACCCTCTAACCACTCTGTCCCGTGTTAAGAGTGTCACCCTCTAACCACTCTGTCCCGTGTTAAGAGTGTCACCCTCTAACCACTCTGTCCCATGTTAAGAGTGTCACCCTCTAACCACTCTGTCCCAGTGTTAAGTGTGTCACCCTCTAACCACTCTGTCCCGTGTTAAGAGTGTCACCCTCTAACCACTCTGTCCCATGTTAAGAGTGTTACCCTCTAACCACTCTGTCCCATGTTAAGAGTGTCACCCTCTAACCACTCTGTCCCGTGTTAAGTGTGTCACCCTCTAACCACTCTGTCCCGTGTTAAGAGTGTCACCCTCTAACCACTCTGTCCCATGTTAAGAGTGTCACCCTCTAACCACTCTGTCCCATGTTAAGTGTGTCACCCTCTAACCACTCTGTCCCGTGTTAAGAGTGTCACCCTCTAACCTCTCTGTCCCGTGTTAAGTGTGTCACCCTCTACCACTCTGTCCCGTGTTAAGGTGTCACCCTCTAACCACTCTGTCCCGTGTTAAGTGTGTCACCCTCTAACCACTCTGTCCCATGTTAAGAGTGTCACCCTCTAACCTCTCTGTCCCATGTTAAGTGTGTCACCCTCTAACCACTCTGTCCCGTGTTAAGAGTGTCACCCTCTACCCTCTCTGTCCCATGTTAAGAGTGTCACCCTCTAACCACTCTGTCCCGTGTTAAGAGTGTCACCCTCTAACCACTCTGTCCCGTGTTAAGAGGTCACCCTCTAACCACTCTGTCCCATGTTAAGAGTGTCACCCTCTAACCTCTCTGTCCCGTGTTAAGAGTGTCACCCTCTAACCACTCTGTCCCGTGTTAAGAGTGTCACCCTCTAACCACTCTGTCCCATGTTAAGAGTGTCACCCTCTAACCACTCTGTCCCGTGTTAAGAGTGTACCCTCTAACCCTCTGTCCGTGTTAAGAGTGTCACCCTCTAACCACTCTGTCCCGTGTTAAGAGTGTCACCCTCTAACCACTCTGTCCCGTGTTAAGAGTGTCACCCTCTAACCACTCTGTCCCGTGTTAAGAGTGTCACCCTCTAACCCTCTGTCCCATGTTAAGAGTGTCACCCTCTAACCCTCTGTCCCGTGTTAAGTGGTCACCCTCTAACCCTCTGTCCCATGTTAAGAGTGTCACCCTCTAACCACTCTGTCCCGTGTTAAGAGTGTCACCCTCTAACCACTCTGTCCCGTGTTAAGAGTGTCACCCTCTAACCACTCTGTCCCGTGTTAAGAGTGTCACCCTCTAACCACTTGTCCCATGTTAAGAGTGTCACCCTCTAACCACTCTGTCCCGTGTTAAGAGTGTCACCCTCTAACCTCTCTGTCCCATGTTAAGAGTGTCACCCTCTAACCACTCTGTCCCGTGTTAAGAGTGTCACCCTCTAACCACTCTGTCCCGTGTTAAGAGTGTCACCCTCTAACCACTCTGTCCCGTGTTAAGAGTGTCACCCTCTAACCACTCTGTCCCGTGTTAAGAATGTCACCCTCTAACCACTCTGTCCCGTGTTAAGTGTGTCACCCTCTATCCACTCTGTCCCGTGTTAAGTGTGTCACCCTCTATCCACTCTGTCCCGTGTTAAGTGTGTCACCCTCTATCCACTCTGTCCCATGTTAAGTGTGTCACCCTCAAATCCACTCTGTCCCGTGTTAAAAAGTGTCACCCTCTAACCACTCTGTCCCGTGTTAAGTGTGTCACCCTCTATCCACTCTGTCCCGTGTTAAGAGTGTCACCCTCTAATCCACTCTGTCCCGTGTTAAGTGTGTCACCCTCTATCCACTCTGTCCCGTGTTAAGTGTGTCACCCTCTATCCACTCTGTCCCGTGTTAAGTGTGTCACCCTCTATCCACTCTGTCCCGTGTTAAGTGTGTCACCCTCTATCCACTCTGTCCCGTGTTAAGTGTGTCATCCTCTAACCACTCTGTCCCGTGTTAAGAGTGTGACCCTCTAACCACTCTGTCAAGTGTTAAGAGCGTGACCCTCTAACCACTCTGTCCCATGTTAAGAGTGTCACCCTCTAACCCCTCTGTTGCGTGTTAAGAATGTCACCCTCTAAACCCTCTGTCCCGTGTTAAGACTGTCACTCTCTAACCATTCTGTCCCGTGTTAAGAATGTCACCCTCTAACCACTCTTTCCCGTGTTAATAGTGACCCTCTAACCCCTCTGTCGCGTGTTAAGAATGTCACCCTCTAAACCCTCTGTCCCGTGTTAAGAGTGTCACTCTCTAACCACTCTGTCCCGTGTTAAGAATGTCACCCTCTAACCACTCTTTCCCGTGTTAATAGTGACCCTCTAACCCCTCTGTCGCGTGTTAAGAATGTCACCCTCTAAACCCTCTGTCCCGTGGTAAGAGTGTCACCCTCTAACCACTCTGTCCTGTGTTAAGAGTGTCACCCTCTAACCACTCTGTCCCATGTTAAGAGTGTGACCCTCTAACCACTCTGTCCCGTGTTAAGAGTGTCACGCTCTAACCCCTTTGTCCCGTGTTAAGAATGTCACCCTCTAAACCCTGTCCCGTGTTAAGAGTGTCACCCTCTAACCACTCTGTCCCATGTTAAGAGTGTCACCCTCTAAACCCTCTGTCCCGTGTTAAGAGTGTGACCCTCTAACCACTCTGTCCCGTGTTAAGAATGTCACCCTCTAACCACTCTGTCCCATGTTAAGAGTGTCACCCTCTAAACCCTCTGTCCCGTGTTAAGAGTGTGACCCTCTAACCACTCTGCCCCGTGTTAAGAATGTCACCCTCTAACCACTCTGTCCCGTGTTAAGAATGCCACCCTCTAACCACTCTTCAACATTTGCTGTGACTTACTTTGGCTGGTCCGTGCAGACGCCCCGGTCAGCCTTGATGGTCACCTCCCCACTGTACTGCCGATCTCCATTCGGTACAGCCTCACTCAGCTGCTGCCTCAGACTCTCTCCCAACTCCACTGTGATGTGAGGGTCCTCCTTTATGTCCAGCTTCTTGTCATGGGACAGGAAGCCCTGGAACCAGCCCAGATGACAGGTGACATGGGGGTAGACAGGTGAGGTGGGAGTGGACAGGTGAGGTGGGATGGACAGGTGAGGTGGGGGTGAACAGGTGAGGTGGGGTGGACAGGTGAGGTGGGGGTGGACAGGTGAGGTGGGGGTGGACAGGTGAGGTGGGGGTGGACAGGTGAGGTGGGAGTGGACAGGTGAGGTGGGGGTGGACAGTGAGGTGGGAGTGGACAGGTGAGGTGGGGGTGGACAGGTGAGGTGGGGTGGACAGGTGAGGTGGGGGTGTATAGGTGAGGTGGGGTGGACAGGTGAGGTGGGGGTGGACAGGTGAGACGGAGGTGGACAGGTGACATGGGAGTGGACAGGTGAGGTGGGGTGGACAGGTGAAGTGGGGGTGGACAGGTGAGGTGGGAGTGGACAGGTGAGGTGGGAGTGGACAGTTGTGGTGGGAGTGGACAGGTGAAAGGGGGTGGACAGGTGAGGTGGGGTGGACAGGTGAGGTGGGAGTGGACAGGTGAAAGGGGGTGGACAGGTGAGGTGGGGTGGACAGGTGAGGTGGGGGTGGACAGGTGATGTCGGAGTATACAGTTGAGGTGGGGGTGGATAGGGGAGGTCGGAGTATACAGGTGATGTGGGGGTGGACAGGTGAGGTCAGAGTATACAGTTGAGGTGGGGTGGACAGGTGAGGTAAGAGTATACAGGTGAGGTGGGGTGGACAGGTGAGGTAGGAGTATACAGGTGAGGTGGGGTGGACAGGTGAGGTCGGAGTATACAGGTGAGGTGGGGGTGGACAGGAGAGGTCAGAGTATACAGGTGAGGTGGGGTGGACAGGTGAGGTAGGAGTATACAGTTGAGGTGGGGTGGACAGGTGAGGTCGGAGTATACAGTTGAGATGGGGTGGACAGGTGAGGTAGGAGTATACAGGTGAGGTGGGGGTGGACAGGTGAGGTAGGAGTATACAGTTGAGATGGGGTGGACAGGTGAGGTAGGAGTATACAGGTGAGGTGGGGTGGACAGGTGAGGTCAGAGTATACAGGTGAGGTGGGGGTGGACAGGTGAGGTAGGAGTATACAGGTGAGGTGGGGTGGACAGGTGAGGTCAGAGTATACAGGTGAGGTGGGGGTGGACAGGTGAGGTAGGAGTATACAGTTGAGGTGGGGGTGGACAGGTGAGGTCGGAGTATACAGGTGAGGTGGGGGTGGACAGGTGAGGTAGGAGTATACAGTTGAGGTGGGGTGGACAGGTGAAGTGTGTGTGACAGGTGAACTGGGAATGACAGGTGTGGTGGTAAACCAGGGTCAGGGAAGACACAGCTAAAAAACCTGCATATTTAAAATATATATGTCATAAGTACACTACTTGTACTGTGAGCAGTGTCATAATTACATTACTTGTACTGTTTACCAAGTCATAAGTACATTACTTATACTGTGTGCCGCATCATAAGTACACTACTTGTATTGTGTGCCATGACATAAGTATACTACTTGTACTGCCTGCAGTATCATAAATACACTACTTGTGCTGCATCCATTTCATAAGTACACTACTTGTACTGCGTGCCGTGTCATAAGTACACTACTTGTACTGTGTGCTGTGTCATAAGTAAACTATTTGTACTGCGGGCCATGTTATAAGTATAGTACTTGTAGTGCGTGCCGTGTCATAAGTACACTACTTGTACTGCGCGCCATGTCATAAGTACAGTACCTGTACTGCATGCCATGTCATAAGTACAGTACCTGTACTGCATATCGTGTCATAAGTACACTACTTGTACTGTGTGCCATGTCATAAGTACACTACTTGTACTGCGTCCATGACATAAGTATACTACTTGTACTGCATCCGTGTCATAAGTATACTACTTGTACTGCGTGCCGCATCATAAGTACACTACTTGTGCTGCATCCGTTTCATAAGTACACTACTTGTACTGTGTGCTGTATCATAAGTACACTACTTGTGCTACGTCCATGACATAAGTATACTACTTGTACTGCGTGCTGTATCATAAGTACACTACTTGTACTGTGTGCTGTATCATAAGTACACTACTTGTACTGTGTGCTGTATCATAAGTACACTACTTGTACTGCGTGCTGTATCATAAGTATACTACTTGTACTGCGTGCTGTATCATAAGTATACTACTTGTACTGCGTGCTGTATCATAAGTATACTACTTGTACTGTGTGCTGTATCATAGGTACACTACTTGTGCTATGTCCGTGTCATGAGTATACTACTTGTGCTACGTCCGTGTCATAAGTTCACTACTTGTACTGCATGCCATGTCATAAGTACAGTACCTGTACTGCATATCGTGTCATAAGTACACTACTTGTACTGTGTGTCGCATCATAAGTACACTACTTGTATTGTGTGCCATGACATAAGTATACTACTTGTACTGCCTGCAGTATCATAAATACACTACTTGTGCTGCATCCATTTCATAAGTACACTACTTGTACTGCGTGCCGTGTCATAAGTACACTACTTGTACTGTGTGCTGTGTCATAAGTAAACTATTTGTACTGCGGGCCATGTTATAAGTATAGTACTTGTAGTGCATGCCGTGTCATAAGTACACTACTTGTACTGCGCGCCATGTCATAAGTAGACTACTTGTACTGTGTGCCGTGTCATAAATAAACTATTTGTACTGCGTGCCGTGTCATAAGCAGACCATACCTGCAGCCAGAACAGTGGCCTGCCCATCTCAGTCTTGGGAATGTCAGTGACACCAAGGTTATACAAGGTGAAGTTGAGGGTGACAAAGGACTCGAAGCCGGCATAGAGTTGTGTCTGTGGGGCGTGAGGGGTGAGGGCCACAGACGTCACCACCAGCACATCTACAACAGCAAATAGTCCACAACTGTCATCTCTCATCCATTAGTTACCTCAAGTTGAAGTCTCTATTGTCTTAATCTGTCGTGTCTTAGTCTCTCAAGTTTTAGTTTCTGATTTCTTAGTTTCTCAAGTCTTAGTCTCCCTTGTCTTAGTTTTTAATGTCTAATAGGCTTTCATGTCTTTTGTAATGTTTAGTGTCTCATGTCTTAGTCTAACTGGTCGCTATAATCTCTCATGTCTTGCTCTCTCATGTTTTAGTTTATTATGCCTTAGTCTCTCATGTCCTAGTCTCTCATATCTTAGTTTCTCACACCTTAATTTCTCACCTCTTAGTTTCTCATGTCTCTGTGCCTCATGTCTTAGTTTATCGTGTCTCTCATAGGTTAGTCTCTCATGTCTAAGGCATGTGTTCTTGTATATAAGTTTACCACATCTACATCTTAGTATAAGTCAATAAATCAATCACATGTAACTGTCACAGTCATTTGTGTTTAACTCTACATCTCTTCTGTCTAAGAGTTCAAGTTACTTGCTTAATTTAAGTCATTATTAAGTCACTCACGTATAAGTAAATTACAAGTATATTCTTCAACATTACTAGGTATTACTATAGATAACAAATTCAACTGATTTGAAAACAATGCAAGTTAAACATAAACTTCCTAAAGGTGTTGACATTGTCAACAAAGTCAAATGACATAGACCATGCTTGGTCACCCATACTTGACCAGTTGATTAGTAGAAATGTGGGGAGTGACACATCCAGCTGAAGTATTATTACTAGTCAAAAGAAAACAGTGAGAATGCTTGTCTCAGCAAACAGCTCATGAACAAGGTTTTGGGAGTCTAGTGTTCAAACCAGCACTCTCCCCACACGACACCCTGCACACTATATACATGCGTATTAAAATAATTACAAAATAACTAGTTTAATCTGTAGAGTGATTGAGTGACTGACCGTGGCCACAGTTCAAGAAGATTGGAATGTCCTGAGCATTGTTCCAGGGCACAGGGTCAATGGAGGGTGAATTCTTGAGGTCAGTCAAGTTGACGATGAGCCTAGACACTCTGTTGCAGTAGAACTGATACTCCGGGTGCGCCTCAATGTCTAGCACCAGGTTATCACCTTGCAGCACTATCACAATGAAGACATTAATTAAACAATTATGAATACAATAATGGGGATAACGCACATGTATCACAATCATTTATGGTAATATTTAATCATGAAAGAAACATTATAAAATAACAAATAAAGGACTAAAAATAGTTTAGAACAATACTTTTTAAAGAAGTATCAGGGATGTAAATAAAATAATGTAATGTGGAGTGGTTTGGAGGAGGTAGGTGGAGACTGATGTGGCTCAGACAACTGAAGCAGTAGGCAGCTGGGAATTAAGTCACCAATGGAGGTAGAAAGAGAACCTCGCGGTCACAGCACCGCATGTATTTACACAGCACCGCATGTATTTACACAGCACCGCATGTATTTACACAGCACCGCATGTATTTACACAGCACCGCATGTATTTACACAGCACCGCATGTATTTACACAGCACCGCATGTATTTACACAGCACCGCATGTATTTACACAGCACCGCATGTATTTACACAGCACCGCATGTATTTACACAGCACCGCATGTATTTACATAGCACCGCATGTATTTACACAGCACCGCATGTATTTACACAGCACCGCAACAATAGAGTAATTTTAATGAACGGATTGGAGGCACATACAATTTCAAAAAGACACAGTTTCTCTCATACATTGTTTTCTACAGTGGCCCCTGCACATACCTGCAACAGTTGTGAGGATTCTGCATTATATAAGCATTTGCCTTCACATTGTTTACTTTACAAACAAGACGCTAGGAATTCTGATGAAAGATGTAATGTAATTACATGTCACAGACTGCGATGGACAGGACAGGTGCAGGGAACAAGTAAAGTCACAGACTGTGATGAACACAACAGGTGCAGGGAACAAGTAAAGCCACAGACTGTGGTGGACAGGACAGGAGCAGGGAACAAGTAAAGTCACAGACTGTGATGAACAGGACAGGTGCACGGAACAAGTAAAGTCACAGATTGCGATGGACAGGACAGGTGCAGGGAACAAGTAAAGTCACAGACTGTGATGCACAGGACAGGTGCAGGGAACAAGTAAAGTCACAGACTGTGATGCACAGGACAGGTGCACGGAACAAGTAAAGTCACAGACTGTGATGGACAGGACAGGTGCACGGAACAAGTAAAGTCACAGACTGCGATGGACAGGACAGGTGCAGGGAATAAGTAAAGTCACTGACTGTGGTGGACAGGACAGGTGCAGGGAACAAGTAAAGTCACAGACTGCGATGGACAGGACAGGTGCAGGGAACAAGTAAAGTCACAGACTATGGTGGACAGGACAGGTGCAGGGAACAAGTAAAGTCACAGACTGTGATGGACAGGACAGGTGCAGGGAACAAGTAAAGTCACAGACTGTGATGGACAGGACAGGTGCACGGAACAAGTAAAGTCACAGACTGTGATGGACAGGACAGGTGCACGGAACAAATAAAGTCACAGACTGTGATGGACAGGACAGGTGCACGGAACAAGTAAAGTCACTGACTGTGATGGACAGGACAGGTGCACGGAACAAGTAAAGTCACAGACTGTGATGGACAGGACAGGTGCACGGAACAAATAAAGTCACAGACTGCGATGGACAGGACAGGTGCAGGGAATAAGTAAAGTCACTGACTGTGGTGGACGGGACAGGTGCAGGAAACAAGTAAAGTCACAGACTATGGTGGACAGGACAGGTGCAGGGAACAAGTAAAGTCACAGACTGTGGTGGACAGGACAGGTGCAAGGAACAAGTAAAGTCACAGACTGTGATGAACAGGACAGGTGCAGGGAACAAGTAAAGTCACAGACTGTGATGGACAGGACAGGTGCACGGAACAAGTAAAGTCACAGACTGTGATGAACAGGACAGGTGCAGGAAACAAGTAAAGTCACAGACTGTGATGGACAGGACAGGTGCAGGGAACAAGTAAAGTCACAGACTATGGTGGACAGGACAGGTGCAGGGAACAAGTAAAGTCACAGACTATGGTGGACAGGACAGGTGCAGGAAACAAATAAAGTCACTGACTATGGTGGACAGGACAGGTGCAAGGAACAAGTAAAGTCACAGACTGTGATGAACAGGACAGGTGCAGGAAACAAGTAAAGTCACAGACTGTGATGGACAGGACAGGTGCACGGAACAAGTAAAGTCACAGACTATGGTGGACAGGACAGGTGCAGGGAACAAGTAAAGTCACAGACTGCGATGGACACGACAGGTGCAGGGAACAAGTAAAGTCACTGACTATGGTGGACAGGACAGGTGCAGGGAACAAGTAAAGTCACAGACTGCGATGGACAGGACAGTGAGGTGAGGTCAAGGGCACAGAAGACAACAGAGAAAATGTGAAAGGAGTGGAGTGACCAACCGAGAGAATGATGCAGGAGGCTAGAAGACAGAAGAGACCAATTGATGGAGTCCTTCATCCCACCGCAGGCCAAGGGTAAACAGTGGTACAGACCTATAAATTGGTCTGTGGTGCTGTCAATCCCGGCCTTGAGGATCTGTGTCTGGTTGTTGGTGTAGTTGACTGCTACGAGTGTGTCCTCAGGACTCAGGGACACGTCACAGCTTAGGAAGAACTCAAACTTGTAGCTCAATCCATCAGTGGTGTCGTCCGTTGCTTGAATCATTGCTCTTCCATTCTGCAGCAAGCACAACAGACACCTATTTCGCTTACACTACCTGCCTTGAAGACACAGACTTCTATTTGATGACACTGCTTGGTGTTAAATTGTTCTCTTTTAAATTGTATTATTTATTTATTGTTTTATGATTATTAATTTTACCTTACTTTTATTTATTTATTCATCTTAGCTTCTTATTTATTGATATTATCTTACCTTATGTATTTTAGATTTAGTCAACACATCATATTAATGTGTCTTTATTTATTCTAGCTTATTTACTTATTTGTCTTAGCTTATTTATTTTATCATACCTTATGTATTTTACTGATTTATATTTTAAATTTAGTCAACACGTCATACTAATGTGAAGCCCTTTGAATGGCATTTTGTTACTAAAACGCGTTATATTAAGAAACATAATTATTATTATTGTTATACCTCAGATCTGTTATACATGGTTACAAGGGTAAGCATTTTCTGAGACTGGACTGGTCCATTATGGCATATTTATTAGGCAAAAAATTGAAAATATTATGGTTCACTTTATCCAATTCAGCACACATCTCAGGTTCATAACATAAACAATGTGACAATCCTAGCAGGTAGACCTTGGCATAACAGTGTTTAGACATGAACTACACTTTAGGCAAAGTACCAGAAGCAGGGAAATATGGATGTGATGCCAAAGATAGGGTGCATGTGTCACATGGTAGGACAGCCATTCTATCAGAATCGAACAACTCTTCATGGAAAAAGTTGATTTACCCCGTATATTTCTGTGATTTTCCATTGCAATGGAATAATTAAAGGTAGTCCTTAGCCCAACCAATTCCCACATTTCATTCCCTTAAAACCATAAGCAAAGTCACAGAATCACATAAAATAACTTTAAGTAACAAACCGTTGCTTGCATAATCTTCAGAATGAAGTTAAGGTGTTTCCCAGGGCTTTGCATAAAATGATTTCCGTAGATATCAGGAGGCCCCGATAGGAGGCGGAATTCAGCCACCGATAGGTCAAGGTTGTCTGAAACATTCACATTTCCAAGGTCATAAACAACAGTTGCATTTTTTTCTCAGAATTTTTCAGTTTGCTTGGGTTTAGAATTTTAAGTGTTAAATAATATTATCCTTATAATCCTACCCCAATGCACAACTCAACTTTAGCAAAGGCAGTTTTAGCTTTCTCTACAAAGATAATTAACATTTTATGTTTCCTAGCATCAGTGTTGCTAACTACATAAAATTATATAGTTTCTTTAATTGGAAGTTTTATGACCATTCAATTTAAACACAGCTAATAAATAGTGGTGATTAATAAATTTTGCAAACCTAAGAAGTCATTGGAATGTATCAACATACATCAGAACATCATATGTTGACACTGTCATGCCATTTGGACCGAATATTTTGTCATTCACCCCAGTTGCTTGTCCTTTAAACATTGGCAGATGGTAATGACAAGGTTGTTTTGCTGACCTGGGTTGCAGGTGAAGAGCTCCTTGTTGATTGGTTGCATCAAGATGTCATTGGCAGTGTACTTGGAGTGGGCTTGTATGGTGGGCACCAGCCGCCAGAATAATGTTGGACTGGCGGAGTCTGTCTTCATCTTCTCACAACTCTCCTGACTTCCCATACGTAGATATCCTGCAAGTCCAGGCAGCATAACACCTCACAAGAAAGCACCTATGTCACATTTATATAGATCTCTCCCGAAAGCTTCCAACTTCTAGAGTACACAATTACTAGGTTTATGCTACTACAATATTGAGAATACAAAGTCTAATCTCTCTCGAACAGAACCAGGGACAGGTGACATTTTATTGCTGGCTTCATAGTAGATTAACCAACTGGTGGTTATGTGCATCCTGATCCATGCACTGCTTACATATATTTTATATAAACAAGAACTACAAGAGTCATGCCATGTACATATTACAAATGAAATTAACATGTGAGGAATATACAGGAATGATAATGAGATTACTTGTGCACCAGTAGTAAATATATACGTGTGTGTGTGTGTGTGTGTGTGTGTGTGTGTGTGTGTGTGTGTGTGTGTGCGTGCGTGGTGCGTGCGTGCGTTGTGTGTGCGTGCGTGCGTGCGTGCGTGCGTGCGTGCGTGCGTGTGTGTATATATATAAAACATTTCTAATATACTTTCGAATAAGAATCAGAAAACATTTGATTGGTCCAAAGTTGGACAGAAATAATGATGCAACATCAACTGTTGGTTCCACCAACTTTATGTATCATGTCCAAGAAATAACATTTCATACTTTTGCGAAGATGACATGGGCAACATCCAAATCCTGGTATGTTTTTGTGATTTGCCTCTATAAGTACAAAGTTGTGCTCAGCAAACTTGCACTGATTTAAAAACTGGTTTTCCTGTAAATAAAAGTAAGTAAAGCATATGTAAATCACCTATCAGTGTAAAGGCAGGTGTAATGTCTCCACGCTTCAGACTGCTGGTGAAGCCAGGGTATGCGGCAGTGGTACCCGGTGTTGTTATGGATACTGCCTTAATATCTGTCTCAGGGTCGAGTTCGTCGTCAGCAGAGAGATACATCTCCACAGTGAAGATGACGGCCCCAGCTGTGGCAGTGATGTCACTGCCGGAGTTGAGAGCTGCAGTTGTGAAGGTGAAGGCATGAAAGGTGCTGGTCCAGAGGGAAGCTGGCATTTTGGTGACCTCTACTTGATGGAGGGACAGCTGGTCATCTGCAAATACAAAGTTTACGACTATTTAATGATACTGATCTATTACAGTTTAAAAATAGTAATAATAATAATATAAAATATTTCTTATACTGCCATTGTTCCAAATAATGTTTCTGAAGTGATATTTCACCAACACTAACAATTATTCTGATTTTATAAAGTCATTATGTAACAAATGCAAATATCTAAAATCTAATCCCATGTTTTCCTAAAACAATTACTGGTTAATTATGAATATTGATTAGTGCCTTCTCCACTCCGGGAGAATAGGGCAAATATCTGCCCAAAATCTGTGGATGGATAAACAATTTCTGGGAATTCCCAATTGCACAAGCAGCTAAATGGTTTTGTGGATTTGAAAGTTTGCTACTCCATATCAAACACTGCATGTAACGTGAACAGCATTATATCAAATGACCAGTGGCTGACCACATGTCACTTCAGCAATTACATTACATTACATTACATTACATTACATTACATTACATTACATTACATTACATTACATTACATTACATTACATTACATTACATTACATTACATTACTAATGAGCAATTACATTGGCTGAGCTTAAAATAGGAGTTTTGCAGAGATGTAACAGAGGTACTATTTCGTTTTATAACAACGGGACTCACCAGGACAGAGGATATAGATGTGACGATAGAGGAAGTTGTTCTTGGGGTCTATCTCAAAACCTGAGTATTCCTCCAGCTGCACCCCCGCACGCAGGAACCTGTGCAAACACACGGCAGTCAACATAGCACACTACAGGATTTAGCAGTCTCTACAGGACACAGCAGTCCCCACAGGAGTCAGTAGTCTCTATAGGACAAAACAGTCTCTACAGGACAAAGTAGTCTCTACAGGATACAGTAGTTTCTACAGGACACAGCAGTCTCTACAGGACA
The DNA here is from genome assembly GCA_025642075.2 of Ridgeia piscesae. NCBI lineage: Eukaryota > Metazoa > Annelida > Polychaeta > Sabellida > Siboglinidae > Ridgeia > Ridgeia piscesae. Next base: position 109,914 of record JAODUO010001449.1, on the reverse strand, counting down.
CAGTAGTCTCTACAAGCACAACAGTCTCTACAGGACACAGTAGTCTCTACAGGCACAGTAGTCTCTACATGACACAACAGTCTCTACAGGACACAACAATCTCTACAGGATACAGTAGTCTCTACAGGCACAACAGTCTCTACAGGACACAGTAGTCTCTACAGGCACAGTAGTCTCTACATGACACAACAGTCTCTACAGGACACAACAGTCTCTACAGGACACAGTAGTCTCTACAGGACACAACAGTCTCTACAGGACACAATAGTCTCTACATGTCACAACAGTCTCTACAGGACACATTAGTCTCTACAGGACACAACAGTCTCTACAGGACAAAGTAGTCTCTACAGGACACAGCAATCCCCACAGGAGTCAGTAGTCTCTATAGGACAAAACAGTCTCTACAGGACAAAGTAGTCTCTACAGGATACAGTAGTCTCTACAGCACACATCAGTCTCTACAGGGTTCAACAGTCTCTACAGGACACAGCAGGCCCTATAGTACACACAGCTGTCTCTACAGTACATAGCCATCTCTACAAAACACAGCAGTCTCTACTATCCATCATAGCTCCCAGCAGATCAATACAACTGTTGACAATGGGAATAATGCTTATATACTCACAGATTGATAAACCCTTTTGTTTTGACATGCCTCTGAGCTTGGTTTCAAAGGACAGTATACAAAATAGATGTTACCTTATTATTCTTATTAATATTATTATTACTATTATAATTATTACACAAACATTATTTACAGTACACAATAGTTTGTACGAGTTCACATGTCTACTGCCAACTCAGTGAACTACAAGGCTGTAACCCTCATCTTCACCATAAACACTAACCCTACCCACACTGCCACCATTAGCTAAGTCAATCGCAAGGTCCTTTTACATTAAGTGCATTCAATAAATATCCACAATAAAAATGGCTTATTCAGTGAACTTCCTGCAAATGATTACCACCCTTGTTAAGTCAGTAACTTCCTACTAATGATTACCATCCTTGTTAATTCAACAGCTTCCTGCTAACGATGACCATCCTTGTTAATTCAACAGCTTCCTGCTAATGATGACCATCCTTGTTAATTCAACAGCTTCCTGCTAATGATTACCATCCTTGTTAATTCAGTAACTTCCTATTAATGATTACCATCCTTGTTAATTCAACAGCTTCCTGCTGGTGATTACCATCCTTGTTAATTCAACAGCTTCCTGCTAATGATTACCATCCTTGTTAATTCAGTAACTTCCCATTAATGATTACCATACATCCTTGTTAATTCAACAGCTTCCTACTAGTGATTACCATCCTTGTTAATTCAACAGCTTCCTACTGGTGATTACCATCCTTGTTAATTCAACAGCTTCCTGCTAATGATTACCATCCTTGTTAATTCAGTAACTTCCTATTAATGATTACCATACATCCTTGTTAATTCAACAGCTTCCTGCTGGTGATTACCATCCTTGTTAATTCAACAGCTTCCTGCTAATGATTACCATCCTTGTTAATTCAGTAACTTCCTATTAATGATTACCATACATCCTTGTTAATTCAACAGCTTCCTACTAGTGATTACCATCCTTGTTAATTCAACAGCTTCCTACTGGTGATTACCATCCTTGTTAATTCAACAGCTTCCTGCTAATGATTACCATCCTTGTTAATTCAGTAACTTCCTATTAATGATTACCATACATCCTTGTTAATTCAACAGCTTCCTGCTAATGATTACCATCCTTGTTAATTCAGTAACTTCCTATTAATGATTACCATACATCCTTGCTAATTCAACAGCTTCCTGCTAATGATTACCATCCTTGTTAATTCAACAGCTTCCTGCTAATGATTACCATCCTTGTTAATTCAGTAACTTCCTATTAATGATTACCATACATCCTTGGTAATTCAACAGCTTCCTGCTAGTGATTACCATCCTTGTTAATTCAACAGCTTCCTGCTAATGATTACCATCCTTGTTAATTCAGTAACTTCCTATTAATGATTACCATCCTTGTTAATTCAACAGCTTCCTGCTAATGATTACCATCCTTGTTAATTCAGTAACTTCCTATTAATGATTACCATACATCCTTGTTAATTCAACAGCTTCCTGCTAATGATTACCATCCTTGTTAATTCAGTAACTTCCTATTAATGATTACCATACATCCTTGCTAATTCAACAGCTTCCTGCTAATGATTACCATCCTTGTTAATTCAACAGCTTCCTGCTAATGATTACCATCCTTGTTAATTCAGTAACTTCCTATTAATGATTACCATACATCCTTGGTAATTCAACAGCTTCCTGCTAGTGATTACCATCCTTGTTAATTCAACAGCTTCCTGCTAATGATTACCATCCTTGTTAATTCAGTAACTTCCTATTAATGATTACCATCCTTGTTAATTCAACAGCTTCCTGCTAGTGATTACCATCCTTGTTAATTCAGTAACTTCCTGCTATGATGATTTCCCCCTGGTTTACTGAAGTGTGGAAGAGATGCTGTTATTTTATGACATGGCTTCTGCTGTGATGGTGGCCAGATAAGATGAACCTACCAAGACTTCCCACACAGCCTGGAGTCAGGTGGGATCTTGAGGGGAGATGTGTCAGTCAGGTGTTGTAGAACCCTTGTTGCCTTGTGCCTCTGTGAGTTGTCCAGCGATGCAGGCAAGATGGTGGCCCGCAGCTCCTCAATGGCAGACGTGTCATATGGCAGAGGGTGAACTGGACAGTGGAAGGGGCACACACAAACTTACAGCAACTGGCATCAACTGATCACAGAAGGTACAATGCTTGAAATCATTAACACAGCTATAAGAATGAGTGATTTGAGTACCGGGTATTCGCTTGTTAACCATAATTACCCAGACTTGTGATACTTTTAATAACACAATATAGGACTGTGTTGACAACTGCCACTTTCTGCCATTGCTGTCAACAGGCTTCGGGTGTGGCATATTTGATAAGCTAATAACAATATCTGTAGTACCGCTTTCTGCCATGTGGTGGCGCTCAAGGCGAGTTGTTCTCTATTATTTAAGTTTATGAATTGGGCTATAATTGCACAGCAATTTTGTGGCAATGCGCCAATGTTTAGTTTCTAAATGATGACAGACAGTTGTGGGGCAAACAGCAGTGTTCATTGTGTTCATAGCTTGTCAGAATATTCAATAAATTGCATGTCACCAACAAATTACTTAAACTAAACATTTTACCCTTACAATCTATCAGCTGGGTAAAAATAGATATAAACACACCTTCCTTTGGAGCATCGACATCATCCACCAAATGGAATGTGAGATCATAATTCTTTTTTGGGGCCTCCACCTTTGGAAGCCCTATATTGCCAATTATGACCATAGCAACATTGATGTCAACTGGGATGTGTTGACCAGCATCGACTTTGGCCGGTACAGGGAAACTGACCATCTTCAAGTCAAGGCCATTGCCATTCACAACTCCTGTGGGTAGCAATCAGAACTATGACGTAAAGTTATAATGAGACTGCTTCATCATATCACAGAGTCTGACACCACACTCGTCAGTGTCAGTTCATCATATCACAGAGTCTGACACCACACACGTCAGTGTCAGTTCATCATATCACAGAGTCTGACACCACACTCATCAGTGTCAGTTCATCATATCACAGAGTCTGACACCACACTCATCAATGTCAGTTCATCATATCACAGAGTCTGACACCACACTCATCAATGTCAGTTCATCATATCACAGAGTCTGACACCACACTCGTCAGTGTCAGTTCATCATATCACAGAGTCTGACACCACACTCGTCAGTGTCAGTTCATCATATAACAGAGTCTGACACCACACTCGTCAGTGTCAGTTCATCATATCACAGAGTCTGACACCACACTCGTCAGTGTCAGTTCATCATATCACAGAGTCTGACACCACACTCGTCAGTGTCAGTTCATCATATCACAGAGTCTGACACCACACTCGTCAGTGTCAGTTCATCATATCACAGAGTCTGACACCACACTCGTCAGTGTCAGTTCATCATATCACAGAGTCTGACACCACACTCGTCAGTGTCAGTTCATCATATCACAGAGTCTGACACCACACTCGTCAGTGTCAGTTCATCATATCACAGAGTCTGACACCACACTCGTCAGTGTCAGTTCATCATATCACAGAGTCTGACACCACACTCGTCAGTGTCAGTTCATCATATCACAGAGTCTGACACCACACTCGTCAGTGTCAGTTCATCATATCACAGAGTCTGACACCACACTCGTCAGTGTCAGTTCATCATATCACAGAGTCTGACACCACACTCGTCAGTGTCAGTTCATCATATCACAGAGTCTGACACCACACTCGTCAGTGTCAGTTCATCATATCACAGAGTCTGACACCACACTCGTCAGTGTCAGTTCATCAAAAAATCACCCCCAAGTCTTGACACCACACTCATCAGTGACAGTTCATCATATCACAGAGTCTGACACCACACTCGTCAGTGACAGTTCATCATATCACCGAGTCTGACACCACACTCGTCAGTGACAGTTCATCATATCACCGAGTCTGACACCACACTCGTCAGTGTCAGTTCATCATATCACAGAGTCTGACACCACACTCGTCAGTGTCAGTTCATCATATCACAGAGTCTGACACCACACTCGTCAGTGTCAGTTCATCATATCACAGAGTCTGACACCACACTCGTCAATGTCAGTTCATCATATCACAGAGTCTGACACCACACTCATCAATGTCAGTTCATCATATCACAGAGTCTGACACCACACTCATCAATGTCAGTTCATCATATCACAGAGTCTGACACCACACTCGTCAGTGTCAGTTCATCATATCACAGAGTCTGACACCACACTCATCAATGTCAGTTCATCATATCACAGAGTCTGACACCACACTCATCAGTGTCAGTTCATCATATCACAGAGTCTGACACCACACTCATCAATGTCAGTTCATCATATCACAGAGTCTGACACCACACTCGTCAGTGTCAGTTCATCATATCACAGAGTCTGACACCACACTCGTCAGTGTCAGTTCATCATATCACAGAGTCTGACACCACATTCATCAATGTCAGTTCATCATATCACAGAGTCTGACACCACACTCGTCAGTGTCAGTTCATCATATCACAGAGTCTGACACCACACTCGTCAGTGTCAGTTCATCATATCACAGAGTCTGACACCACATTCATCAATGTCAGTTCATCATATCACAGAGTCTGACACCACACTCGTCAATGTCAGTTCATCATATCACAGAGTCTGACACCACACTCGTCAGTGTCAGTTCATCATATCACAGAGTCTGACACCACATTCATCAATGTCAGTTCATCATATCACAGAGTCTGACACCACACTCATCAATGTCAGTTCATCATATCACAGAGTCTGACACCACATTCATCAATGTCAGTTCATCATATCACAGAGTCTGACACCACACTCATCAATGTCAGTTCATCATATCACAGAGTCTGACACCACACTCGTCAGTGTCAGTTCATCATATCACAGAGTCTGACACCACACTCATCAGTGTCAGTTCATCATATCACAGAGTCTGACACCACACTCTTCAGTGTCAGTTCATCATATCACAGAGTCTGACACCACACTCATCAATGTCAGTTCATCATATCACAGAGTCTGACACCACACTCGTCAGTGTCAGTTCATCATATCACAGAGTCTGACACCACACTCATCAGTGTCAGTTCATCATATCACAGAGTCTGACACCACACTCATCAATGTCAGTTCATCATATCACAGAGTCTGACACCACACTCATCAATGTCAGTTCATCATATCACAGAGTCTGACACCACACTCGTCAGTGTCAGTTCATCATATCACAGAGTCTGACACCACACTCGTCAGTGTCAGTTCATCATATCACAGAGTCTGACACCACACTCATCAATGTCAGTTCATCATATCACAGAGTCTGACACCACACTCATCAATGTCAGTTCATCATATCACAGAGTCTGACACCACACTCGTCAGTGTCAGTTCATCATATCACAGAGTCTGACACCACACACGTCAGTGTCAGTTCATCATATCACAGAGTCTGACACCACACTCATCAATGTCAGTTCATCATATCACAGAGTCTGACACCACACTCGTCAGTGTCAGTTCATCATATCACAGAGTCTGACACCACACTCATCAGTGTCAGTTCATCATATCACAGAGTCTGACACCACACTCGTCAGTGTCAGTTCATCATATCACAGAGTCTGACACCACACTCTTCAGTGTCAGTTCATCATATCACAGAGTCTGACACCACACTCGTCAGTGTCAGTTCATCATATCACAGAGTCTGACACCACACTCGTCAGTGTCAGTTCATCATATCACAGAGTCTGACACCACACTCGTCAGTGTCAGTTCATCATATCACAGAGTCTGACACCACACTCATCAGTGTCAGTTCATCATATCACAGAGTCTGACACCACACTCGTCAATGTCAGTTCATCATATCACAGAGTCTGACACCACACTCGTCAGTGTCAGTTCATCATATCACAGAGTCTGACACCACACTCATCAGTGTCAGTTCATCATATCACAGAGTCTGACACCACACTCATCAGTGACAGTTCATCATATCACAGAGTCTGACACCACACTCATCAGTGTCAGTTCATCATATCACAGAGTCTGACACCACACTCGTCAGTGTCAGTTCATCATATCACAGAGTCTGACACCACACTCATCAATGTCAGTTCATCATATCACAGAGTCTGACACCACACTCGTCAGTGTCAGTTCATCATATCACAGAGTCTGACACCACACTCATCAATGTCAGTTCATCATATCACAGAGTCTGACACCACACTCGTCAATGTCAGTTCATCATATCACAGAGTCTGACACCACACTCGTCAGTGTCAGTTCATCATATCACAGAGTCTGACACCACACTCGTCAATGTCAGTTCATCATATCACAGAGTCTGACACCACACTCATCAATGTCAGTTCATCATATCACAGAGTCTGACACCACACTCGTCAGTGTCAGTTCATCATATCACAGAGTCTGACACCACACTCATCAGTGTCAGTTCATCATATCACAGAGTCTGACACCACACTCATCAATGTCAGTTCATCATATCACAGAGTCTGACACCACACTCGTCAGTGTCAGTTCATCATATCACAGAGTCTGACACCACACTCGTCAGTGTCAGTTCATCATATCACAGAGTCTGACACCACACTCGTCAGTGTCAGTTCATCATATCACAGAGTCTGACACCACACTCATCAGTGACAGTTCATCATATCACAGAGTCTGACACCACACTCATCAGTGTCAGTTCATCATATCACAGAGTCTGACACCACACTCATCAGTGTCAGTTCATCATATCACAGAGTCTGACACCACACTCGTCAGTGTCAGTTCATCATATCACAGAGTCTGACACCACACTCATCAATGTCAGTTCATCATATCACAGAGTCTGACACCACACTCATCAGTGTCAGTTCATCATATCACAGAGTCTGACACCACACTCATCAGTGTCAGTTCATCATATCATAGAGTCTGACACCACACTCATCAATGTCAGTTCATCATATCACAGAGTCTGACACCACACTCGTCAGTGTCAGTTCATCATATCACAGAGTCTGACACCACACTCATCAATGTCAGTTCATCATATCACAGAGTCTGACACCACACTCGTCAATGTCAGTTCATCATATCACAGAGTCTGACACCACACTCGTCAGTGTCAGTTCATCATATCACAGAGTCTGACACCACACTCGTCAGTGTCAGTTCATCATATCACAGAGTCTGACACCACATTCATCAATGTCAGTTCATCATATCACAGAGTCTGACACCACACTCGTCAGTGTCAGTTCATCATATCACAGAGTCTGACACCACACTCGTCAGTGTCAGTTCATCATATCACAGAGTCTGACACCACACTCGTCAGTGTCAGTTCATCATATCACAGAGTCTGACACCACACTCATCAATGTCAGTTCTATACATTATATGTGCTGCCACCTAGAGAGTAGTATTGAAGTCATCTAGCAATGTGTCCCAAAGGTAGAAATATAGAAATATATGAGATGTAGTTGTTGCTGTAAAAAGTTCCTAAAGGAGAGATCAAAATAGTTACATATGGCATTAGCTGTTATCAGAGACTTTAAAGAATGACTGAATCTTTCTCACTTTCTGATTATGTTGTACAGTCAGAAATTAAAGCTATAACATTTGACATGAAATTAAATGTCACCCGATATCATTGTATGGCAACATAACAATTGTTTGTTCTGTGGTTAAGGCTGTATCCTAGATGAGAACGGAACAAAGTGGGAAGGACAAAGTGGGAAGAACAAAGTGGGAAGAACAAAGTAGGAAGAACAAAGTGGGAAGGACAAAGTGGGAAGAACAAAGTGGGAAGAACAAAGTAGGAAGAACAAAGTGGGAAGGACAAAGTGGAAAGAACAAATTGAGAACAAATTGAGAAGAACAAAGTGGGAAGGATAAAGTGGGAAGAACAAAGTAGGAAGGATAAAGTGGGAAGAACAAAGTGGGAAGGACAAAGTGGGAAGAACAAAGTGGGAAAGACAAAGTGGGAAGAACAAAGTGGGAAGAACAAAGTGGGAAGAACAAAGTAGGAAGGATAAAGTGGGAAGAACAAAGTGGGAAGGACAAAGTAGGAAGGATAAAGTGGGAAGAACAAAATGGGAAGGACAAAGTGGGAAGAACAAAGTGGGAAGGACAAAGTGGGAAGACAAAGTGGGAAGGACAAAATGGGAAGAACAAAGTGGGAAGGATAAACCAACTAACCATCGCATCCCTTCACAGTGATAGCAAACTTCTTCTTGTTGTTAGTTTCGTCTGTTTCAGTGATCTCGTCAAGATCATCAATAACTACCCACAGGTATGCGTCTGTAGCACCACATAGGTGGCGCCACTTGCTAGGATCGACTGGGACGCTGTCGGAGAGATCGAGCACCTTTGACACAGTGTCCACTGTCAATTTCTCTCTCACTTTGTCCGGCATCAAGTAGTCGAGGTTCACACTTGTATTGTCCAGTGTGTGTCCACCTAAGGAGAGATGTCATCACATACACTGACAGTGACATCCTCAATGAATACATATTAACCAACAGCGAACCCTGCTGGTTCTGTTTGCTAGTACCACAACATAACCAGTCTGAAACATTAAAACATGCCGTCTGTCTGACCGCATTCATGACTGGCATGTACATGAATACATGACTCTACAAGTCCATTTAGCTCAATTCAATATAACACTTTTAGACAAACATGCAAGGGTACACTTCACAAAGTTCAACATTCTCCCATTACATTACATTAAATTAACAGCCATTTTACTCGGTTCAACAAGAGCTAAGTTTACAAATAGTTATCACTGTTTTGTTAAACAGTATTTGGAGAAACCAATCTCAATTAAACTACACAATTATGAATGCTTTTGTAATAGACTAATAAAATACATCAGTGTTTCTACTATGCAAATGTGTCATGCCAGCACACAGGAACTGAAGCTATAGTTACCAACAGCAAGAGCACCGACTACTCACTAGACACAAGCAACTTGTAATGGAAGAGAGGCTTATGTTCATCATTCGCTGGCCATCCATTCCCAGCTGTCAATGACACGAGTAAGGTCATCTCAAGGACATTCTGTGTATTGAGGTCAAGTTCAGTTGCGCCACTCAACAGTTTGAGGACGTTCACCTTCAGGTCAACCGTGGCTGTAAATAAACACATCCATGGTGAACCTGCCTAGGAACACAACAGTGGTGATATATTCTGCTAGTGTATATTTCACGTTGTTATGTTTGACATATGTACTAATCAAATTGACACTTTTTACATAACAACTAAGTTGTAAAGTATTGCTACCTTACAATTAAGTTGTAAATTTGTAACCTTACAATTGAAGAAGACTATGAAAATTATTCTAAATGTACTAAAGTAATTGGTGAAAAGCACCAATGTCGTTTTGCAACTGCAAGGAAATAACCATACAAGAGCTGTAGTTAAGTATGAAGTGCCTAAATCATTTCACTGTAAGTTTAATACTAGTCTGTGCTATTGCTAAAATCCTCAAAGAATACATATAGACTTTTAGATCATCAAACTTAATAAAGAAAACATGAATTCAGTGTATCCTTATGATACAATACACAGATACAAACCATGTTTGACCAAACAGTGCAGGTGATGATCTCTACAATAATTCTTTTGCAGTGGGTAACTCAATATATCTACACACTTTGCAAACTCCATCTGTCAAGGGACCTGCTCCCCACATGTCTGGTGAAGTAGCACTGAGTAAGCCTGTGGTGTACGTACGTGATGTAGCACTGAGTAAGCCTGTGGTGTACGTACGTGATGTAGCACTGAGTAAGCCTGTGGTGTACGTACGTGATGTAGCACTGAGTAAGCCTGTGGTGTACGAACGTGATGTTGCACTGAGTAAGCCTGTGGTGTACGTACATGATGTGCAGCCAGTGAAAGCCTGTGGTGTACGTACGTGATGTTGCACTGAGTAAGCCTGTGGTGTACGTACGTGATGTGCAGCCAGTGAAAGCCTGTGGTGTACGTACGTGATGTGCAGCCAGTGAAAGCCTGTGGTGTACGTACGTGATGTGCAGCCAGTGAAAGCCTGTGGTGTACGTACGTGATGTTGCACTGAGTAAGCCTGTGGTGTACGTACGTGATGTGCAGCCAGTGAAAGCCTGTGGTGTACGTACATGATGTGCAGCCAGTGAAAGCCTGTGGTGTACGTACGTGATGTGCAGCCAGTGAAAGCCTGTGGTGTACGTACGTGATGTGCAGCCAGTGAAAGCCTGTGGTGTACGTACGTGATGTGCAGCCAGTGAAAGCCTGTGGTGTACGTACGTGATGTGCAGCCAGTGAAAGCCTGTGGTGTACGTACGTGATGTGCAGCCAGTGAAAGCCTGTGGTGTACGTACGTGATGTGCAGCCAGTGAAAGCCTGTGGTGTACGTACGTGATGTGCAGCCAGTGAAAGCCTGTGGTGTACGTACGTGATGTGCAGCCAGTGAAAGCCTGTGGTGTACGTACGTGATGTGCAGCCAGTGAAAGCCTGTGGTGTACGTACGTGATGTTGCACTGAGTAAGCCTGTGGTGTACGTACATGATGTGCAGCCAGTGAAAGCCTGTGGTGTACGTACGTGATGTTGCACTGAGTAAGCCTGTGGTGTACGTACATGATGTGCAGCCAGTGAAAGCCTGTGGTGTACGTATGTGATGTGCAGCCAGTGAAAGCCTGTGGTGTACATACGTGATGTGCAGCCAGTGAAACTGTGGTGTAAGTACTGATGTGCAGCCGTAAAACCTGTGGTGTACGTACGTGATGTGCAGCCAGTGAATCGTAGCGGTGTCATCCTGACATTGGCGCCAGGTGCCGTGACGCTGTGAGTGCCCATCACTGCACTGTTGCCTTTCTTCATGTCCAGGCCTACATGACTTACCGGTGAAACTGCTGGTACCTACGGGAGTGCACAGTGACAACACTGCAACAAGTGTAGTGTTACCCTTGTTCCTGGTCCACCACCTGTGTACTAGTAGCAGTGAAACTGTGTTACCTACGTGTATCAGTGAACACTGTACAGTGAACTGTCTTACGTACAGTGATGTCACTAGTGAAACTGTACACTGTGTGACGTACTGTTTCAGTGAGTCACCAGTGAACTTCAGTGAGTCTGTACTAGTGAGTCACCAGTGAACGTCTGTACAGTGAACGTCTGTATTCATGACCGTGACACTGTAGTGAACGTACTGATTCAGCTGAATGTACTGTCATTCCTGAATGCCATGGTCACAGTGAGATCCTGTACAGTGAATGTCTACCTATGGTCACGTCGAACTTAACTGCAACACTGTCTGTACCTATGGGTAACAGTCGATGTACAGAGAACATCTTACATATGCCCATCAGTGACTCCTAAGCCAAAACCTGTACTTACCTATGAGGTCACAGTGACTTACAGGTGAAAATGTCACAGTGTACTTACAGGCAATACAGTCTTACCTAGTGAGGTCACAGTGACTTACAGTGAAACTCTTACCTATGGGGTCACAGTGACTTACAGGAAAACTGTCTTACCTATCGGGGTCACAGTGAACTTACAGGTGAAACGTCTTACCTACGGGGTCACAGTGAACTGTACAGGGAAACGTCTACCTGGGTACAGTGAACTTACAGGTGAAAAGTTCCTATGGGGTACAGTGACTTACAGGCAAACTGTCTTACCTATGAGGTCACAGTGAACTTACAGTGAAACTGTCTTACCTAGGGGTCACAGTGAACTTACAGTGCAAACAGTCTTACCTATGGGTCACAGTGAACTTCAGTGAAACTTTACCTATGGGGTCACAGTGGACTTACAGGTGAAACTGTCTTACCATGGGGTCACAGTGAACTTACAGGCAAACTGTCTTACCTATGGGGTCACAGTGAACTTACAGGAAACGTCTTACCTATGGGGTCACAGTGAACTTACAGTGAAACTGTCTTACCTACGGGGTCACAGTGAACTTACAGGTGAAACTGTCTTACCTATGGGGTCACAGTGAACTTACAGGCGAAACTGTCTTACCTATGGGGTCACAGTGAACTTACAGGTGAAACTGTCTTACCTATGGGGTCACAGTGAACTTACAGGAAAACTGTCTTACCTATGGGGTCACAGTGAACTTACAGGAAACTGTCTTACCTATGGGGTCACAGTGAACTTACAGGTGAAACTGTCTTACCTACGGGGTCACAGTGAACTTAGAGGTGAAACTGTCTTACCTATGGGGTCACAGTGAACTTACAGGCAAAACTGTCTTACCTATGGGGTCACAGTGAACTTACAGGCAAAACTGTCTTACCTATGGGGTCACAGTGAACTTACAGGTGAAACTGTCTTACCTATGGGGTCACAGTGAACTTACAGGTGAAACTGTCTTACCTACGGGGTCACAGTGAACTTACAGGCGAAACTGTCTTACCTATGGGGTCACAGTGAACTTACAGGTGAAACTGTCTTACCTATGGGGTCACAGTGAACTTACAGGTGAAACTGTCTTACCTATGGGGTCACAGTGAACTTACAGGCGAAACTGTCTTACCTATGGGGTCACAGTGAACTTACAGGTGAAACTGTCTTACCTACGGGGTCACAGTGAACTTAGAGGTGAAACTGTCTTACCTATGGGGTCACAGTGAACTTACAGGCAAAACTGTCTTACCTATGGGGTCACAGTGAACTTACAGGCAAAACTGTCTTACCTATGGGGTCACAGTGAACTTACAGGTGAAACTGTCTTACCTATGGGGTCACAGTGAACTTACAGGCGAAACTGTCTTACCTATGGGGTCACAGTGAACTTACAGGTGAAACAGTCTTACCTACGGGGTCACAGTGAACTTACAGGTGAAACTGTCTTACCTATGGGGTCACAGTGAACTTACAGGCGAAACTGTCTTACCTATGGGGTCACAGTGAACTTACAGGTGAAACTGTCTTACCTATGGGGTCACAGTGAACTTACAGGTGAAACTGTCTTACCTATGGGGTCACAGTGAACTTACAGCTGCCTAGGGGTCAAGTGAACTAGAACTGTCTTACCTATGGGGTCACAGTGAACTTACAGGTGAAACTGTCTTACCTATGGGGTCACAGTGAACTTACAGGTGAAACTGTCTTACCTATGGGGTCACAGTGAACTTACAGGCGAAACTGTCTTACCTATGGGGTCACAGTGAACTTACAGGCAAAACTGTCTTACCTATGGGGTCACAGTGAACTTACAGGTGAAACTGTCTTACCTACGGGGTCACAGTGAACTTACAGGTGAAACTGTCTTACCTATGGGGTCACAGTGAACTTACAGGCAAAACTGTCTTACCTATGGGGTCACAGTGAACTTACAGGTGAAACTGTCTTACCTATGGGGTCACAGTGAACTTACAGGCGAAACTGTCTTACCTATGGGGTCACAGTGAACTTACAGGCAAAACTGTCTTACCTATGGGGTCACAGTGAACTTACAGGTGAAACTGTCTTACCTACGGGGTCACAGTGAACTTACAGGTGAAACTGTCTTACCTATGGGGTCACAGTGAACTTACAGGCAAAACTGTCTTACCTATGGGGTCACAGTGAACTTACAGGTGAAACTGTCTTACCTATGGGGTCACAGTGAACTTACAGGTGAAACTGTCTTACCTATGGGGTCACAGTGAACTTACAGGGAAACGTCTTACCTAGGGGTCACAGTGACTTACAGGCAAACTGTCTTACCTATGGGGTCACAGTGAACTTACAGGTGAAACTGTCTTACCTACGGGGTCACAGTGAACTTACAGGTGAAACAGTCTTACCTATGGGGTCACAGTGAACTTACAGGTGAAACTGTCTTACCTATGGGGTCACAGTGAACTTACAGGTGAAACTGTCTTACCTATGGGGTCACAGTGAACTTACAGGCGAAACTGTCTTACCTATGGGGTCACAGTGAACTTACAGGTGAAACTGTCTTACCTACGGGGTCACAGTGAACTTACAGGTGAAACTGTCTTACCTATGGGGTCACAGTGAACTTACAGGCAAAACTGTCTTACCTATGGGGTCACAGTGAACTTACAGGTGAAACTGTCTTACCTACGGGGTCACAGTGAACTTAGAGGTGAAACTGTCTTACCTATGGGGTCACAGTGAACTTACAGGCGAAACTGTCTTACCTATGGGGTCACAGTGAACTTACAGGTGAAACTGTCTTACCTATGGGGTCACAGTGAACTTACAGGCAAAACTGTCTTACCTATGGGGTCACAGTGAACTTACAGGTGAAACTGTCTTACCTATGGGGTCACAGTGAACTTACAGGTGAAACTGTCTTACCTATGGGGTCACAGTGAACTTACAGGTGAAACTGTCTTACCTATGGGGTCACAGTGAACTTACAGGCGAAACTGTCTTACCTATGGGGTCACAGTGAACTTACAGGTGAAACTGTCTTACCTATGGGGTCACAGTGAACTTACAGGTGAAACGTCTTACCTACGGGGTCACAGTGAACTTACAGGCGAAACTGTCTTACCTATGGGGTCACAGTGGACTTACAGGTGAAACTGTCTTACCTATGGGGTCACAGTGAACTTACAGGCGAAACTGTCTTACCTATGGGGTCACAGTGAACTTACAGGTGAAACTGTCTTACCTATGGGGTCACAGTGAACTTACAGGCGAAACAGTCTTACCTACGGGGTCACAGTGAACTTACAGGTGAAACTGTCTTACCTATGGGGTCACAGTGAACTTACAGGCAAAACTGTCTTACCTATGGGGTCACAGTGAACTTACAGGTGAAACTGTCTTACCTATGGGGTCACAGTGAACTTACAGGTGAAAGTCTTACCTACGGGGTCACAGTGAACTTACAGGTGAAACAGTCTTACCTATGGGGTCACAGTGAACTTACAGGTGAAACTGTCTTACCTATGGGGTCACAGTGAACTTACAGGTGAAACTGTCTTACCTATGGGGTCACAGTGAACTTACAGGCGAAACTGTCTTACCTATGGGGTCACAGTGAACTTACAGGTGAAACTGTCTTACCTACGGGGTCACAGTGAACTTACAGGTGAAACTGTCTTACCTATGGGGTCACAGTGAACTTACAGGCGAAACTGTCTTACCTATGGGGTCACAGTGAACTTACAGGTGAAACTGTCTTACCTATGGGGTCACAGTGAACTTACAGGTGAAACTGTCTTACCTATGGGGTCACAGTGAACTTACAGGCAAAACTGTCTTACCTATGGGGTCACAGTGAACTTACAGGTGAAACTGTCTTACCTACGGGGTCACAGTGAACTTAGAGGTGAAACAGTCTTACCTATGGGGTCACAGTGAACTTACAGGTGAAACTGTCTTACCTATGGGGTCACAGTGAACTTACAGGTGAAACTGTCTTACCTATGGGGTCACAGTGAACTTACAGGTGAAACTGTCTTACCTATGGGGTCACAGTGAACTTACAGGTGAAACAGTCTTACCTATGAGGGCACAGTGAACTTACAGGTGAAACTGTCTTACCTATGGGGTCACAGTGAACTTACAGGTGAAACAGTCTTACCTATGGGGTCACAGTGAACTTACAGGTGAAACTGTCTTACCTATGGGGTCACAGTGAACTTACAGGTGAAACTGTCTTACCTATGGGGTCACAGTGAACTTACAGGTGAAACAGTCTTACCTATGGGGTCACAGTGAACTTACAGGTGAAACAGTCTTACCTATGGGGTCACAGTGAACTTACAGGTGAAACTGTCTTACCTATGGGGTCACAGTGGACTTACAGGTGAAACAGTCTTACCTATGGGGTCACAGTGAACTTACAGGTGAAACTGTCTTACCTATGGGGTCACAGTGAACTTACAGGTGAAACAGTCTTACCTATGGGGTCACAGTGAACTTACAGGTGAAACAGTCTTACCTATGAGGGCACAGTGAACTTACAGGTGAAACAGTCTTACCTATGGGGTCACAGTGAACTTACAGGTGAAACAGTCTTACCTATGAGGGCATGGTGAACTTACAGGTGAAACTGTCTTACCTATGAGGGCACAGTGAACTTACAGGTGAAACAGTCTTACCTATGGGGTCACAGTGAACTTACAGGTGAAACTGTCTTACCTATGGGGTCACAGTGAACTTACAGGTGAAACTGTCTTACCTATGGGGTCACAGTGAACTTACAGGTGAAACTGTCTTACCTATGGGGTCACAGTGAACTTACAGGTGAAACAGTCTTACCTATGGGGTCACAGTGAACTTACAGGTGAAACTGTCTTACCTATGGGGTCACAGTGAACTTACAGGTGAAACTGTCTTACCTATGGGGTCACAGTGAACTTACAGGTGAAACAGTCTTACCTATGGGGTCACAGTGAACTTACAGGTGAAACAGTCTTACCTATGAGGGCATGGTGAACTTACAGGTGAAACTGTCTTACCTATGGGGTCACAGTGAACTTACAGGTGAAACAGTCTTACCTATGGGGTCACAGTGAACTTACAGGTGAAACAGTCTTACCTATGAGGGCATGGTGAACTTACAGGTGAAACTGTCTTACCTATGGGGCACAGTGAACATACAGGTGAAACAGTCTTACCTATGAGGGCATGGTGAACTTACAGGTGAAACTGTCTTACCTATGAGGGCACAGTGAACATACAGGTGAAACAGTCTTACCTATGAGTGCATGGTGAACTTACAAGTGAAACTGTCTTACCTATGAGGGCACAGTGAACTTACAGGTGAAACAGTCTTACCTATGGGGTCACAGTGAACTTACAGGTGAAACAGTCTTACCTATGAGTGCATGGTGAACTTACAAGTGAAACTGTCTTACCTATGAGGGCACAGTGAACTTACAGGTGAAACAGTCTTACCTATGGGGTCACAGTGAACTTACAGGTGAAACAGTCTTACCTATGAGGGCATGGTGAACTTACATGTGAAACTGTCTTACCTATGAGGGCACAGTGAACTTACAGGTGAAACAGTCTTATCTATGAGGGTACGGTGAACTTACATGTGAAACTGTCTTACCTATGAGGGCACGGTGAACTTACAGGTGAAACTGTCTTACCAAAGGGGTCATGGTGAGTCTTGAATGGGAGTCATGGTGAGTAATCAGTGAGACTGTATTATCTATGGGAGTCATGGTGTGTCAATATGAGATTGTCTTACCTTTGGATGTCATGCTGAAGTCATTGGTGAGCCCCGTGTCAGGGTTTAGGCCCCCTGACCTACTGGCCGCCCAGGTGCTGTCTATACTGACTGGGTTCAGCTCTGCCACTTCAAACATGTCCTCATCATACACCTGGCCGGACAGAGGCACAGACATGGAGACACACACAGACAGCAAGCACAGGGCTGTTTAACAATAGCAGCATGGGTGCACTTGCTGTAGCACAGCAGGTGTCCACTATATACATGTGTCTGTTATGGACAGGTATTGACTAAGGCAGGTGTCCATGTATTACTATATTATACTTAACAACTATGAACTAGACAAGTTGTGACTGATCCCTACAAGATGTGACCTGTGAGTCCATAGATGCCAACTCTTACGGATCAGCCGTAAGACTTACGGATTTTTTGGCATTTGGCGGTCTTACGGGCGTAGGACTAATTCCTTACGGGTAATACATATTGTCAGGTTTTTATTTATTTTTTAATATAATAATTTTGCATGAGTCGTTATCATCTAAATAAGCAATCCTTCGTGCTTTTCGTTATCTTTTCGTGAATCGGAAAACGGCCATTTTGTTGTATTCATTTGGATGAGAGCTGCCACCTAGCGGATACATGTGCACTAATGAAAGTCACACGTGATCTATCCCAGGGTGCACTATTTTTTTCCGGACACTACCCGCGGGAAAGGGAAAGTTTGTTAAAATTCCTCATAAACAGGGCCGGAAAGGCCATACTTTGGAGCCTCCAACGCAAGAAGGGGCTGTTTAACATGAAGGGGGTGTTGCTGTACACAGTAGGTGTTAATAAGGGCTTTTTGGGTTTTGATGGCAGTTGTATATTGTGGGTTTTTTTAAGTGGAAAATGCGTCTGTCTGAAGATGGTGTTGGCATAGTGCCAGCTGTTAAAGTGAAGGGATTTTTTGGTTTGGCGGTGTTGGGTAGGAAAATTCCTACGGGTATTTACATATTGTGGTTTTTATTTATTTTTTTATAAAAATTTGCAGGTGTTAATCTGAATGCTCCTGGGTGCTTTTGTTATTGTTGGTGAATGAACGGTGGGTTTGTTGTATATTGTAGGTGTTATGAATGCTGTGGGTGATGGTTTTGTATATTGTGGGGTAAGTGAATTGTGGTGATATTGGGGTGCCAAGTGAACGCTGTGGGTGATGGTGTGGTATATTGTGGGTTTTGGAAATGTTGTGGGTGATGGTGTTGTATATTGTGGGTGTAAAGTGAACGTTGTGGGTGATGGTGTGGTATATTGTGGGTGTTAGTGAATGTTTGGGTGATGGTGTTGATATTGGTGTTAAGTGAACGTTGGGGGTGAGGGTGTGTATATTGCGGGTGTTAAGTGAATGTTGTGGGTGATGGTGTTGTATATTGTGGGTGTAAATGAACGTTGTGGTGATGGTGTGGTATATTGTGGGTGTTAAGTGAACGTGTGGGTGATGGTGTTTTGGGGTGTTAAGTGAATGTTGTGGGTGATGGTGTTGTATATTGTGGGTGTTAAGTGAACGTTGTGGGTGATGGTGTTGTATATTGTGGGTGTTAAGTGAACGTTGTGGGTGATGGTGTTGTATATTGTGGGTGTTAAGTGAACGTTGTGGTGATGGTGTTGTATATTGGGGGTGAATGTTGTTATTGGGGTGTTAAGAACTGGGGGATGGTGTTGTATATTGTGGTGTTAAGTGAACGTTGTGGGTGATGGTGTTGTATATTGTGGGTGTTAAGTGAACGTTGTGGGTGATGGTGTTGTATATTGTGGGTGTTAAGTGAACGTTGTGGGTGATGGTGTTGTATATTGTGGGTGTTAAGGATGTGTTTATAGGGGTGTAATGAACTTTGTGGGTGATGGTGTTGTATATTGTGGTGTTAAGTGAATGTTGTGGGTGATGGTGTTGTATATTGTGGGTGTTAAGTGAACGTTGTGGGTGATGGTGTTGTATATTGTGGGTGTTAAGTGAAGTGTGTGATGGTGTGTAGTAGGTGTTAATGAACGTGGTGAGGGTGTTGATATTGTGGGTGTTAAGTGAACGTTGTGGTGATGGTGTTGTATATTGTGGGTGTTAAGTGAATGTTGTGGGTGATGGTGTTGTATATTGTGGTGTTAAGTGAACGTTGTGGGTGATGGTGTTGTATATTGTGGGTAGTGAACGTTGTGGGTATTGTTATATTGTTGTTAAGTGAAGTGTGATGGTGTTGTATATTGTGGGTGTTAAGTGAACGTTGTGGGTGATGGTGTTGTATATTGTGGGTGTTAAGTGAACGTGTGGGTGATGGTGTTGTATATTGTAGGTGTTAAGTGAATGTTGTGGGTGATGGTGTTGTATATTGTGGGTGTTAAGTGAACGTTGTGGGTGATGGTGTTGTATATTGTAGGTGTTAAGTGAATGCTGTGGGTGATGGTGTTGTATATTGTGGGTGTTAAGTGAACGTTGTGGGTGATGGTGTTGTATATTGTGGGTGTTAAGTGAACGTTGTGGGTGATGGTGTTGTATATTGTGGGTGTTAAGTGAATGTCTGTGGGTGATGGTGTTGTATATTGTGGGTGTTAAGTGAACGTTGTGGGTGATGGTGTTGTATATTGTGGGTGTTAAGTGAACGTTGTGGGTGATGGTGTTGTATATTGTGAGGTTTTTAAGTGAATGCGTTGTGGGTGATGGTGTTGTATATTGTGGGTGTTAAGTGAACGTTGTGGGTGATGGTGTTGTATATTGTGGGTGTTAAGTGAACGTTGTGGGTGATGGTGTTGTATATTGTGGGTGTTAAGTGAACGTTGTGGGTGATGGTGTTGTATATTGTGGGTGTTAAGTGAATGCTGTGGGTGATGGTGTTGTATATTGTGGGTGTTGAAGTTGGGTGATGGTGTTGTATATTGTGGGTGTTATGAACGTTGTGGGTGATGGTGTTGTATATTGTGGGTGTTAAGTGAATGTTGTGGGTGATGGTGTTGTATATTGTGGGTGTTAAGGAACTTGGGGTAAATGGTGTGTATAGTGGGTGTTGTGAACGTGTGGGATGGTGTTGTATATTGTGGGTGTTAATGCTTGTGGTGAGTTGTATATGTGGTTTGTGAAGTTGGGGTGATGGTGTTGTATATTGTGGGTGTTAAGTGAACGTTGTGGGTGATGGTGTTGTATATTGTGGGTTTTAAATGAACGTGTGGGTGATGGTGTTGTATATTGTGGGTGTTTGAACTGTGGGTGATGGTGTTGTATATTGTGGGTGTTAAGTGAACGTTGTGGGTGATGGTGTTGTATATTGTGGGTGTTTTTGAATTTTTAGTGAACGTTGTGGGTGATGGTGTTGTATATTGTGGGTGTTAAGTGAATGCTGTGGGTGATGGTGTTGTATATTGTGGGTGTTAAGTGAACGTTGTGGGTGATGGTGTTGTATATTGTGGGTGTTAAGTGAACGTTGTGGGTGATGGTGTTGTATATTGTGGGTGTTAAGTGAACGTTGTGGGTGATGGTGTTGTATATTGTGGGTGTTAAGTGAATGTTGTGGGTGATGGTGTTGTATATTGTGGGTGTTAAGTGAACGTTGTGGGTGATGGTGTTGTATATTGTGGGTGTTAAGTGAACGTTGTGGGTGATGGGGGGTTTTTTAAAAAATTGTTGGTGTTAAAACGTTTGGGTATTTTTTTTGTGGTTTTAAGTGAATTTGGTGATGGGTTGTATATTGTGTTTAAGGGAAATTTGTTATGGTTTTGTATATTTGAGGTGTTAAGTGAAGGTTGGGGTCTATGGTGTGAGAGTGAAGAGTGAACAAGTGAACAGTGTGGGTGATGGTGTTGTATATTGAGGTGTTAAGGTGAACGTGTGGGTGATGGTGTTGTATATTGGGGGTGATCAAGTGAACGTTGTGGGTGATGGTGTTGATATTGTGGTGAAGTGAAACCCTGTGGGTGGATGACTCATTGTATATTGTGAGGAAGTGAATTGTAGGGTGATGTGTTGTATATTGTGGGGAAGTGAACTTTGTGGGTGATGGTGTTGTATATTGTGAGGTGTTAAGTGAACTGTGGGGATGGTGGTATATTGTGAGGGAAGTGAACATATGTGGGTGATGGCTGGAAAATATATGTGGGGAAGTGAAACGTTGTGGGGATGGCTGGATAAAAGTAACTGTGTGGGACGATGGATGATATAACTGTGAGGGAAGGGGAAACGTTGTGGGGATGGCTGGAAAAATATTGTGGGGAAGGGGAAACAGTCTGTGGGGATGGCTGGAAAAATATTGTGAGGGTTAACAGGGAAACGTGTGGGTGAGGTGGATATTGTGGGAAGTAAGGAACAGTGGGATATGTGGGTGAAGCTGAATTGTGGGGTGAGGGTGTTGTTATATTGTGAGGGTAAGTGAACGTGGGGAAATGGTTGTAATTGTGGGGTAAGTGAACGTTGTGAGGGAATGGTGTTGTAAAATGTGAGGGACAGGGGAACGTTGTGGGGATGGTGTTGAAAATATAACTGTGGGGATTCAGTGAAACAATAACTGTGAGGGATAGCATGGGTACAGATGAACTTTTGGGGAGATGGGATGTATATTGTGGGGAAGTGAAACGTTTGTGAGGGAAATGGTGATATATAACTGTGAGGGAAGGGAAAGTGGGACTGTAAAATATTGTGAGGCTGTTACAGGGGACAACAGATAACTGTGAGGTGACAACATGGATCCGTAACTGTGAGGGACATGGATCCAATAACTGTGAGGTAAAGGATTGACAACATGTAACTGGAGGGACAGAGTGAAACAGATAACTGTGAGGGACAGCATGGACAACAGATAACTGTGAGGAACAGAGTGAACAAAGTAACTGTGAGGGAGTGGACACATGATAACTATGAGGGACAGCATGGGACAACATATAACTGTGAGGGACAGCATGAAAACAGATAACTGTGAGGGACAGCATGGAACAGATACTGTGGGGACAGCACAGACAACAGATAACTGTGAGGGACAGCATGGACAACATATAACTGTGAGGGAAAGCATGGACAACAGATAACTGTGAGGGACAGCATGGACAACATATAACTGTGAGGGACAGCATGGACAACAGATAACTGTGAGGGACAGCATGGACAACATATAACTGTGAGGGACAGCATGGACAACAGATAACTGTGAGGGACAGCATGGACAACATATAACTGTGAGGGACAGCATGGACAACAGATAACTGTGAGGGACAGCATGGACAACAGATAACTGTGAGGGACAGCACAGACAACAGATAACTGTGAGGGACAGCATGGACAACATATAACTGTGAGGGACAGCATGGACAACAGATAACTGTGAGGGACAGCACGGACAACAGATAACTGTGAGGGACAGCATGGACAACATATAACTGTGAGGAACAGCACAGACAACAGATAACTGTGAGGGACAACATGGACAACAGATAACTGTGAGGGACAGCATGGACAACAGATAACTGTGAGGGACAGCATGGACAACAGATAACTGTGAGGGACAGCATGGACAACAGATAACTGTGAGGGACAGCATGGACAACAGATAACTGTGATGAACAACATGGACAACAGATAACTGTGAGGGACAGCATGGACAACAGATAACTGTGAGGAACAGCATGGACAACAGATAACTGTGAGGGACAACATGGACAACAGATAACTGTGAGGGACAGCATGGACAACAGATAACTGTGAGGGACAACATGGACAACAGATAACTGTGATGAACAACATGGACAACAGATAACTGTGAGGACAACATGGACAACAGATAACTGTGATGAACAACATGGACAACAGATAACTGTGATGGACAACATGGACAACAGATAACTGTGATGGACAACATGGACAACAGATAACTGTGATGGACAACATGGACAACAGATAACTGTGAGGGACAGCATGGACAACAGATAACTGTGATGAACAACATGGACAACAGATAACTGTGAGGGACAACATGGACAACAGATAACTGTGAGGGACAGACATGGACAACAGATAACTGTGAGGGACAACATGGACAACAGATATCTGTGATGAACAACATGGACAACAGATAACTATGAGGGACAACATGGACAACAGATAACTGTGATGAACAACATGGACAACAATAACTGTGAGGGACAGCATGGACAACAGATAACTGTGATGAACAACATGGACAACAGATAACTGTGATGAACAACATGGACAACAGATAACTGTGATGAACAACATGGACAACAGATAACTGTGATGAACAACATGGACAACAGATAACTGTGATGAACAACATGGACAACAGATAACTGTGATGAACAACATGGACAACAGATAACTGTGATGAACAACATGGACAACAGATAACTGTGATGAACAACATGGACAACAGATAACTGTGAGAACAACATGGACAACAGATAACTGTGATGAACAACATGGACAACAGATAACTGTGATGAACAACATGGACAACAGATAACTGTGATGAACAACATGGACAACAGATAACTGTGATGAACAACATGGACAACAGATAACTGTGATGAACAACATGGACAACAGATAACTGTGATGAACAACATGGACAACAGATATCTGTGATGAACAACATGGACAACAGATAACTGTGATGAACAACATGGACAACAGATAACTGTGATGAACAACATGGACAACAGATAACTGTGATGAACAACATGGACAACAGATAACTGTGATGAACAACATGGACAACAGATAACTGTGAGGAACAACATGGACAACAGATAACTGTGATGAACAACATGGACAACAGATAACTGTGATGAACAACATGGACAACAGATAACTGTGATGAACAACATGGACAACAGATAACTGTGAGGAACAGACATGGACAACAGATAACTGTGATGAACAACATGGACAACACATAACTGTGAGGGACAACATGGACAACAGATAACTGTGATGAACAACATGGACAACAGATAACTGTGATGAACAACATGGACAACAGATAACTGTGAGGAACAACATGGACAACAGATAACTGTGATGAACAACATGGACAACAGATAACTGTGATGAACAACATGGACAACAGATAACTGTGATGAACAACATGGACAACAGATAACTGTGAGGAACAACATGGACAACAGATAACTGTGATGAACAACATGGACAACAGATAACTGTGATGAACAACATGGACAACAGATAACTGTGAGGAACAACATGGACAACAGATAACTGTGATGAACAACATGGACAACACATAACTGTGAGGGACAGCATGGACAACAGATAACTGTGATGAACAACATGGACAACAGATACTGTGATGAACAACATGGACAACAGATAACTGTGATGAACAACATGGACAACAGATAACTGTGAGGGACAGCATGGACAACAGATAACTGTGATGAACAACATGGACAACAGATAACTGTGATGAACAACATGGACAACAGATAACTGTGAGGGACAGCATGGACAACAGATAACTGTGATGAACAACATGGACAACAGATAACTGTGATGAACAACATGGACAACAGATAACTGTGATGGACAACATGGACAACAGATAACTGTGATGAACAACATGGACAACAGATAACTGTGATGGACAACATGGACAACAGATAACTGTGATGAACAACATGGACAACAGATAACTGTGAGGAACAACATGGACAACAGATAACTGTGATGAACAACATGGACAACAGATAACTGTGAGGGACAACATGGACAACAGATAACTATGATGAACAACATGGACAACAGATAACTGTGAGGAACAACATGGACAACAGATAACTGTGATGAACAACATGGACAACAGATAACTGTGATGAACAACATGGACAACAGATAACTGTGAGGAACAACATGGACAACAGATAACTGTGATGAACAACATGGACAACAGATAACTGTGATGAACAACATGGACAACAGATAACTGTGATGAACAACATGGACAACAGATAACTGTGATGAACAACATGGACAACAGATAACTGTGAGGGACAAGCATGGACAACAGATAACTGTGATGAACAACATGGACAACAGATAACTGTGATGAACAACATGGACAACAGATAACTGTGATGAACAACATGGACAACAGATAACTGTGAGGGACAGCATGGACAACAGATAACTGTGATGAACAACATGGACAACACATAACTGTGAGGGACAACATGGACAACAGATAACTGTGATGAACAACATGGACAACAGATAACTGTGAGGGACAGCATGGACAACAGATAACTGTGATGAACAACATGGACAACAGATAACTGTGAGGGACAACATGGACAACAGATAACTATGAGGGACAACATGGACAACAGATAACTGTGAGGGACAACATGGAAAACAGATAACTGTGAGGGACAACATGGACAACAGATAACTGTGAGGGACAACATGGACAACAGATAACTGTGAGGGACAACATGGACAACAGATAACTGTGAGGGACAACATGGACAACAGATAACTGTGAGGGACAACATGGACAACAGATAACTGTGAGGGACAACATGGACAACATATAACTGTGAGGGACAACATGGACAACAGATAACTGTGAGGGACAACATGGACAACAGATAACTGTGAGGGACAACATGGACAACAGATATCTGTGAGGGACAACATGGACAACAGATAACTGTGAGGGACAACATGGACAACATATAACTGTGAGGGACAACATGGACAACAGATAACTGTGATGGACAACATGGACAACAGATAACTGTGATGAACAACATGGACAACAGATAACTGTGAGGGACAACATGGACAACAGATAACTGTGAGGGACGGACGGACGGACGGACGGACGGACGGACGGACGGACGGACGGACGGACGGACGGACGGACGGACGGACGGACGGACGGACGGACGGACGGACGGACGGACGGACGGACGGACGGACGGACGGACGGACGGACGGACGGACGGACGGACGGACATGAGACCTAGACATGGAACACCATTCACCTGATTCGGTGCATGGCACAGTGAGTGCAGCACTAGCCACGTTATTCATCTCATTCCACTCCTGCACTCTGTCGTTCTCGTCCACCACAGCCAGCATGTAGACGGTGCCACAGAACTTGTCATCAAGGTCAGAGGGAAGGGTGTATGTGTCCTCAAGGACGATGGAGTCTCTACTGAACTGTAGTTGCCCGCTAAATGGCTTGTGCGTGGGCACTTGATAGTTGAGATTGAGATCTGAGGCTGGTTGAAACTGGTCGTCGGTGGACAGCCATAGGGAGTAGGTGAATGGGTCTGAAGGGAGCAGCGTGTGAGTTATGTCAATGTCAGCAATGCTGATACACACTTACCACAGCAACATGTAGCTCTGGCCACCCCCATTTGTAGGGGATTTTATTTGGAAAAAATAACAAAATGAACGATCTTTTTGTGATAAAACTTCATACCAGGATGACGATGTTCTAAATACATTATATTACACCTTTATTTATAAATTATCTATAAAATATTATCACAACTATAGTTTTGTCTTTTTTACTAACTCTTGTTATTATTTCATTGCTTAATATCGAAATGCATATATCGTCTCATAACAGGGCATAATAGAAATATGAGGTGGTTGTACCAACACAATGAGGTTTGATTGAACATAACAAACTGTCATCATTCAGGTTTCAACAAAACCTCTCCCAACATACACTATTCCATATCAAAGTATGTTCAACTCCTAGTACACTGTGAGACTGCCCTACCTAACTCTACTCCTAGTTCACTGTGAGACTGTCCTACCTAACTCTACTCCTAGTTCACTGTGAGACTGTCCTACCTAACTCTACTCCTAGTTCACTGTGAGACTGTCCTACCTAACTCTACTCCTAGTTCACTGTGAGACTGTCCTACCTAACTCTACTCCTAGTTCACTGTGAGACTGTCCTACCTAACTCTACTCCTAGTTCACTGTGAGACTGTCCTACCTAACTCTACTCCTAGTTCACTGTGAGACTGTCCTACCTAACTCTACTCCTAGTTCACTGTGAGACTGTCCTACCTAACTCTACTCCTAGTTCACTGTGAGACTGTCCTACCTAACTCTACTCCTAGTTCACTGTGAGACTGTCCTACCTAACTCTACTCCTAGTTCACTGTGAGACTGTCCTACCTAACTCTACTCCTAGTTCACTGTGAGACTGTCCTACCTAACTCTACTCCTAGTTCACTGTGAGACTGTCCTACCTAACTCTACTCCTAGTTCACTGTGAGACTGTCCTACCTAACTCTACTCCTAGTTCACTGTGAGACTGTCCTACCTAACTCTACTCCTAGTTCACTGTGAGACTGTCCTACCTAACTCTACTCCTAGTTCACTGTGAGACTGTCCTACCTAACTCTACTCCTAGTTCACTGTGAGACTGTCCTACCTAACTCTACTCCTAGTTCACCGTGAGACTGTCCTACCTAACTCTACTCAGTTCACTGTGAGACTGTCCTACCTAACTCTACTCCTAGTTCACTGTGAGACTGTCCTACCTAACTCTACTCCTAGTTCACTGTGAGACTGTCCTACCTAACTCTACTCATAGTTCACTGTGAGACTGTCCTACCTAACTCTACTCATAGTTCACTGTGAGACTGTCCTACCTAACTCTACTCCTAGTTCACTGTGAGACTGTCCTACCTAACTCTACTCATAGTTCACTGTGAGACTGTCCTACCTAACTCTACTCATAGTTCACTGTGAGACTGTCCTACCTAACTCTACTCATAGTTCACTGTGAGACTGTCCTACCTAACTCTACTCCTAGTTCACTGTGAGACTGTCCTACCTAACTCTACTCATAGTTCACTGTGAGACTGTCCTACCTAACTCTACTTCTAGTTCACTGTGAGACTGTCCTACCTATCATCACGTTTTCCCCTAGGGTAGCTGACATGGTCAGGATGAAGGATTTTCTGCTTCAAGAGTGAATTCCGTCACCGCCAAGTCAACGTCCCCTGCACAATCACACAAAGTACATCGCATCATTAGGCACCCTGTCACCCTCTGACAACCAGTTTATGTGTTGTGTTGATTAGATAATTAACAATATCTAATTACATGTGTAAGATATATCAAATGGCTAGATCAATTCAATTACATTTTGCTGCGGTATGTGATGAACAAATGTGCGCATATCCAAAATTTGACAGCCTAAAACCAACTCATTGTACCTCACTTACAATGTGCAATCTTTGACCAATTATTGCAGCATGCAACATGTATACAGTGTACACTGTCTGTACTGTGTATGATTTTTGTAAAGGTTATACATGGTAGGTCTGTACAGTGTACGCTATTTGTAAAGGTTATACGTGGTGGGTCTGTACAGTGTACGCTATTTGTAAAGGTTATATGTGGTAGGTCTGTACAGTGTACGCTATTTGTAAAGGTTATACGTGGTGGGTCTGTACAGTGTACGCTATTTGTAAAGGTTATATGTGGTAGGTCTGTACAGTGTACGCTATTTGTAAAGGTTATACGTGGTGGGTCTGTACAGTGTACACTATTTGTAAAGGTTATACGTGGTGGGTCTGTACAGTGTACACTATTTGTAAAGGTTATACTGGTGGGTCTGTACAGTGTACCTATTTGTAAAGGTTATATTGGTGGTCTGTACAGTGTACCTATTTGTAAAGGTTATAGTGGTGGGTCTGTACAGTGTACCTATTTGTAAAGGTTATACGTGGTGGGTCTGTACAGTGTACCTATTTGTAAAGGTATACTGGTGGGTCTGTACAGTGTACCTATTTGTAAAGGTTATAGTGGTGGTTGTACAGTGTACACTATTTGTAAAGGTTATACGTGGTGGGTCTGTACAGTGTACACTATTTGTAAAGGTTATACGTGGTGGGTCTGTACAGTGTACACTATTTGTAAAGGTTATACGTGGTGGGTCTGTACAGTGTACACTATTTGTAAAGGTTATACGTGGTGGGTCTGTACAGTGTACGCTATTTGTAAAGGTTATATGTGGTAGGTCTGTACAGTGTACGCTATTTGTAAAGGTTATACGTGGTGGGTCTGTACAGTGTACGCTATTTGTAAAGGTTATACGTGGTGGGTCTGTACAGTGTACACTATTTGTAAAGGTTATACGTGGTGGGTATGTACAGTGTACGCTATTTGTAAAGGTTATATGTGGTAGGTCTGTACAGTGTACACTATTTGTAAAGGTTATATGTGGTAGGTCTGTACAGTGTACACTATTTGTAAAGGTTATATGTGGTAGGTCTGTACAGTGTACACTATTTGTAAAGGTTATACGTTACAGTGTACACTATTTGTAAAGGTTATATGTGGTGGGTCTGTACAGTGAACACTATTTGTAAAGGTTATACGTGGTGGGTCTGTACAGTGTACACTATTTGTAAAGGTTATACGTGGTGGGTATGTACAGTGTACACTATTTGTAAAGGTTATACGTGGTTGGTCTATGATACTCTTGAGGTTGTCAGTGGTGAGGTCATGTACAGTGTGCACTTTCTTGTAAGATTATATGGTAAGATTCATGGTGTCATATTTATGAAAAAGTTATCATGGTGGGTCTCCTGTAAATGTACTATTTATAAAGTTATATCATATTGGTAGATACCATATTACAGGTGTGTGGTGCACTATTTGTAAAAGTTATGTTTTTGGTGGGTCTATGCAGTGCATATTTACTTAGGATTCTCTGTGGTGGGTATATAAGTTGTACATACTATTACACCAGTAAAAGTTATATGTGTGGTGCAGGTCTTTGGTGTTTGCTGTTGTAAGGTTATACGTGGTGATGTTCTTTATAAATGCCTGTTTGGGGTTATACTACCAGTAGTGTATGCAGTGTAAGTTATGTGTAAAGTAGTCTGTACAGTGCACTCTTTGTAAAGATTCTGTGGTAGGTCTGTACCATTTTTATTTAGCAAGAAGTTTATATCTGTTGTAGGTCTGTTGAGTATGCATGTTGTAAAGAAGTTATAATAATAATGATTGTACAGTGTACACTGTTTGCAAGATTCCATATGTGATGGTCTGGCGCAGTACCTATCAAAGTTATATGTGATGAGGTCTGTGCAGTGCATGTTGCAGGGATTTACTCTGTGTTGAGTCTGTAGGTGTACATATTTATAAAAGTTATACGTGGTGAGTGCAGTATTACACTGTTGCAAGAGATTCTCATGTATAGTGGTCTTATTGTTGTGCACTATTTGTAAAAAATTTATATGTGGTGATATGTACAATTATACGCTGTTGTAAAAGGTTATATCTGATGAGGTATATTTTAGTTATGTGTATTATGTAAAAGTTATATGTGGTAGAGATCTATTTTAATATCTTAGTATTATAAAGTTTATGCATGGTAGGTCTATAGCCACATGATTGTACATGTGTAAGGATTGCTATATGTTGTGAGAGTCTATTACAGTGTACACTATTTGTAAAAAAGATTACTGTGGTGGTCTTTGATGTAGCTATTTGTAAGGTTATATGTGTGTTCAGGGTCTATACAATTATTTATTTCTTAGGATTATATGTGGTAGGTCAACTTTGATGTACACTGTTATAGGTTATGGTAAAAATCTACTTTGTAGTTGTCACATTATTGTAAAAGTTTCTATGCTGATGGAGTCTATACATTACCTGTATAAGTTATCTGGTGAGGTCCTCCTTTGCAGTATGTATTCTTATAAAGATTTATATCATTTACAGGTCTTACTTGCCATTCTGTGATGTCTTGTAAGATTATATTGAGTCTTATGCATTACGATTCTTGTAAAAAAGGATTTCTGTCATGAGTCCCTTTGAGTGTCTAATTATTTATAAAAGGTTATATATTAAATGGTCTGCTTTGTGCTATTTGTGGAATTACTACATTGGTGGAGTCTGTACTTTGATGTTACACTATTCTTAAAGATTCTACAGAAGGCATAGATGGGTCTGTGATATCACTATTTATAAGACCTCTATATATAATGGTCTCATTATGATATTAGTTATTATAAAGTTATATTACAAACAAGATATTATTCTGCAGTGTCACGATTATTGTAAAGTTATATCTTAATTGATCTGTTGTTACATTCTTCATAAAGGATTATATTAACAATGCATTCTGTACAAAGTGCAGTTATTTATAAAAAGTTATGCCTCATGGGCAGTTATTTGGTGCACACTAATCTTTGTAAGACTATCTGATATGGTGAGTTCTTATTGCCATTGTACACATATGTAAAAGATTTTAGTGGTGTGGTCTTATGTAATTATACGCTATTTGCATAAAAAGGTTATATTGTTGGGTCTGCAGTGTTTGCACTATTTACTGCATAAGACCTCTCCATTGGTGGTATGCTTGCATCTTAACTCTTGTAGGGAGTTATCAGTGGTGATTTCTTTGAAAAGTTATCATGTTTATAAGATTATATCATGGTGAATTATTTACAATTCACATGTTATAAAGTTATGTAGTGATTATTGCAGTGTGATGTACATATTGTTAAAGGTTATGTCTGGTGGTCTGTACCAGTGTACACTATTTGTAAAAGATTATCGTGGTGGGTTATGCAGTGTTTTTCTATTTATATTTTGAGTTATATTAAGTGGTCTGTACAGGTATTTTTATTTGTATAAAGGTTATATGTGGTAAGTTATTACAATTGTCGTCATTATAAAGGTTATATGATGATATGGTATATTATTAAGTTATACGTGGTGGGTATGTACAGTGCACTATTGCAGAGATTATGCTGTAGTGGTATGTATTTCCTGTTGTAAAGAGTTATCTTGTTAGGTCTGCAGTGTACATTCCATTGTAAGTTGCTATGTGGTAGGTCTGTTGGTGCATGCCTGTTTGTAAAGGTTATATGTGGCTAATTCTGTGCAATTTCACCTCTTAAGGTTATCATGTGAAAAGATGTCTGCACAAATTATGGTTATTTGTAAGATACTATGTTTGATGGGTCTGTACAGTGCATTATTTCTTTTTTAAAAGTTATCTGTATTGAATCTGTGATTTTCCTATTGTAAAGTTATATGTGGTGATTGTACAAATTAATACTGTTGTAAAGAAGTTCACTATGTAGGTAACAGGTCTATGTGCAGTGTACATTATTTGTAAGAAGTTATTGTGGTGGTCTGTACAATTTTCACCTATTGTCCAAGGTTATCATGGTGTGAGGTCATACCAGTGTCACATTATTTATCAAAGTTATATAGTGGAATGCTGCCAGTGTCGTTGTTGTAAAGGTTATATGTGGGCAGGTCTGCCAGTGTGCTATTTGTGGGATTATATGTAGTGAGTCTGCAGTGTACTATTTGTAAAGGTTATATGTAGTAGGTCATACATTACTATTTGTAAAAGATTATAGCAAGTATGGTTCTTATAAAGTTGTTACACTATTTAACTAAAAAATTTATCTATATGGTGTTCTGTACAGTGTGTGTATATTTATAGGATACCCTATACATTTAGTCTGTGATGTGCTATTTGTAAGACATGTAAATAGGTCTGTACAATTATTTTTATATTGTAAAGTTATATTTGGTGAGGTCTATGTACAGTGTGCACTATTTGTAAAGTTATGGTCTGCTAAATTTACACTATTTGTAAAGTTATACTATTATGGTGGTGTCTTTACAGTATGCACTATTTGTAAAAGTTTATCCTGTCTTTAGTGAGGTCTATGATGCACTGTTGGCAAGGTTATATGTGGTGTGAACATGTACAGTGTACGCTATTTGTAAAGGTTATACGTGGTGGGTATGTACAGTGTACGCTATTTGTAAAGGTTATATGTGGTAGGTCTGTACAGTGTACGCTATTTATAAAGGTTATACGTGGTAGGTCTGTACAGTGTACGCTATTTGTAAAGGTTATATGTGGTAGGTCTGTACAGTGTACACTATTTGTAAAGGTTATATGTGGTAGGTCTGTACAGTGTACGCTATTTGTAAAGGTTATATGTGGTAGGTCTGTACAGTGTACACTATTTGTAAAGGTTATATGTGGTAGGTCTGTACAGTGTACACTATTTGTAAAGGTTATATGTGGTAGGTCTGTACAGTGTACGTTATTTGTAAAGGTTATATGTGGTAGGTCTGTACAGTGTACACTATTTGTAAAGGTTATACGTGGTGGGTCTGTACAGTGTACATTATTTGTAAAGGTTATATGTGGTAGGTCTGTACAGTGTACGTTATTTGTAAAGGTTATATGTGGTAGGTCTGTACAGTGTACGTTATTTGTAAAGGTTATATGTGGTAGGTCTGTACAGTGTACACTATTTGTAAAGGTTATATGTGGTAGGTCTGTGCAGTGTACACTGTTTGTAAAGGTTATCGTGGTGGAGTCTGTGATTACTATTGTAAAAGACATTATCGTGGTGGGTCTCTGCAGTGTCGAAAGCTGATATTTATTAAGGTTGCATTAAAGTCTTAGGTATGCGTTATTTATAAAGGTTATATGTAATGAGTCTCTTACTTACAGTGTACGTTATTTGTAAAGGTTATATGTGGTAGGTCTGTACAGTGTACACTATTTGTAAAGGTTATACGTGGTAGGTCTGTACAGTGTACGCTATTTGTAAAGGTTATATGTGGTGGGTCTGTACAGTGTACACTATTTGTAAAGGTTATACGTGGTGGGTCTGTACAGTGTACACTATTTGTAAAGGTTATACGTGGTGGGTCTGTACAGTGTACACTATTTGTAAAGGTTATATGTGGTGGGTCTGTACAGTGTACACTATTTGTAAAGGTTATACGTGGTGGGTATGTACAGTGTACGCTGTTGAGGTTATACGTAATTGGTATGTACAGTGTCGCTATTTATGCAAAGGTTATATGGTAGGTCTGTACAGTGTCGCTATTTATAAAGGTTATGTGTGGTAGGGGTCTGTACAGTGTACACTATTTGTAAAGGTTATATGTGGTAGGTCTGTACAGTGCACACTATTTGTAAAGTTACGTGGTAGGTCTTATAGTGTACACTATTAATAAAGGTTATACGTGTTGGGGTGCTGTACAGTATTACACTATTATGAGTTATATGTGGTAGAGTCTGTACAGTGTACGTCATTTGTAAAGGTTATGTGGTAAGGTTATATTTACAGTGCTACTATTTGTAAAGGTTATAAGTGGTGGGTATGTACAGTGTACACTGTTGTAGGGTATATGTATTAGGTATGTACAGTGTGTGCACTATTTGTAAAAGTTATATGTGGTAGGTCTGTGCAATGTACGATTATTGTAGGTTATATATTGGTAGGTCTGTACAGTGCTTACCTGTTTGTGAGTTATATTAGTAGGTGCGTGTACGCTGTTTGTAAAGGATTATATGTGGTAGGTCTGTACAGTGTACGTTATGGTTATATGTGGTAGGTCTGTACAGTGTACGTTATTTGTAAAGGTTATATGTGGTAGGTCTGTACAGTGTACACTATTTGTAAAGGTTATATGTGGTAGGTCTGTACAGTGTACACTATTTGTAAAGGTTATATGTGGTAGGTCTGTACAGTGTACACTATTTGTAAAGGTTATATGTGGTAGGTCTGTACAGTGTACACTATTTGTAAAGGTTATACGTGGTGGGTCTGTACAGTGTACACTATTTGTAAAGGTTATATGTGGTGGGTCTGTACAGTGTACGCTATTTGTAAAGGTTATATGTGGTAGGTCTGTACAGTGTACGCTATTTGTAAAGGTTATATGTGGTAGGTCTGTACAGTGTACACTATTTGTAAAGGTTATATGTGGTAGGTCTGTACAGTGTACACTATTTGTAAAGGTTATATGTGGTAGGTCTGTACAGTGTACGCTATTTGTAAAGGTTATATGTGGTAGGTCTGTACAGTGTACGCTATTTGTAAAGGTTATATGTGGTAGGTCTGTACAGTGTACACTATTTGTAAAGGTTATATGTAGTAGGTCTGTACAGTGTACACTATTTGTAAAGGTTATATGTGGTAGGTCTGTACAGTGTACACTATTTGTAAAGGTTATATGTGGTAGGTCTGTAGAGTGTACACTATTTGTAAAGGTTATATGTGGTGGGTATGTACAGTGTACACTATTTGTAAAGGTTATATGTGGTAGGTCTGTACAGTGTACACTATTTGTAAAGGTTATGTGTGGTAGGTCGTACGCTATTTGTAAAGGTTATACGTGGTGGGTATGTACAGTGTACACTATTTGTAAAGGTTATATGTGGTAGGTCTGTACAGTGTACGCTATTTGTAAAGGTTATACGTGGTAGGTCTGTACAGTGTACGCTATTTGTAAAGGTTATATGTGGTAGGTCTGTACAGTGTACACTATTTGTAAAGGTTATATGTGGTAGGTATGTACAGTGTAGGCTATTTGTAAAGGTTATATGTGGTAGGTCTGTACAGTGTACACTATTTGTAAAGGTTATATGTGGTAGGTCTGTACAGTGTACACTATTTGTAAAGGTTATATGTTGTAGGTCTGTACAGTGTACACGATGTTTGTAAAGGTTATGTGGTAGGTCTGTACAGTGTACACTATTTGTAAAGGTTATACGTGGTGGAGTCTGTACCAGTGTGCAAAATATTGTAAAGGTTATATGTGGTAGGTCTGTACAGTGTACGTTATTTGTAAGAGTTATATGGTAGGTCTGTACAGTGTACGTTATTTGTAAAGGTTATATGTGGTATGTACAGTGTACACTATTTGTAAAGGTTATATGTGGTAGGTCTGTACAGTGTACACTATTTGTAAAGGTTATACGTGGTGGGTCTGTACAGTGTACACTATTTGTAAAGGTTATACGTGGTGGGTCTGTACAGTGTACGCTATTTGTAAAGGTTATATGTAGTAGGTCTGTACAGTGTACGTTATTTGTAAAGGTTATATGTAGTAGGTCTGTACAGTGTACGTTATTTGTAAAGGTTATATGTGGTAGGTCTGTACAGTGTACGTTATTTGTAAGGTTATGTCATAGTAGGTCTGCTTTTAGTGTAAGGTATTTAAAGAGTTATGTGATGGGTCTGGCACATTCTTGCTATTTGTAAGGTTATCGTGGTGGGTCATTACAGTGTACTATTTGTAAAAGGTTATACGTGGTGGTCTGTACAGTGTACGCTGTTATTTATGGAGTTATCATGGTGGGTCTGTACAATACACTATTTGTAAGGTTATCCCGTGGTGGGTATGTACAGTGTACGCTATTTATAAAGGTTATACGTGGTAGGTCTACAGTGTACGCTATTTGTAAAGGTTATATGTGGTAGGTCTGTACAGTGTACAAGCATGTTATAAAGGTTATATGTGGTAGGTCTGTACAGTGTACATTTATAAAGGTTATATGTGGTAGGTCTGTACAGTGTACACTATTTATAAGAGTTATACAGTAAATAGGATGTACAGTGTACTATTTGTAAGGTTATACATGGTAGTCTGTACAATTATTACACTATTTGTAGGTGTTATATATGGTAGATCTGTTGATGTGCAGTACGTCATTGTAAAGGTTATATGTGGTAGGTCTGTACAGTGTACACTATTTGTAAAGGTTATACATGGTGGGTATGTACAGTGTATACTATTTGTAAAGGTTATATGTGGTGGGTCTGTACAGTGTACACTATTTGTAAAGGTTATATGTGGTAGGTCTGTACAGTGTACACTATTTGTAAAGGTTATATGTGGTAGGTCTGTACAGTGTACACTATTTGTAAAGGTTATATGTGGTAGGTCTGTACAGTGTACGCTATTTGTAAGGATTATATGTGGTAGGTCATGTGATGGTATTTGTAAAGGTTATATGTGGTAGGTCTGTACAGTGTACGTTATTTGTAAAGGTTATATGTGGTAGGTCTGTACAGTGTACACTATTTGTAAAGGTTATATGTGGTGGGTCTGTACAGTGTACACTATTTGTAAAGGTTATATGTGGTAGGTCTGTACAGTGTACACTATTTGTAAAGGTTATATGTGGTAGGTCTGTACAGTGTACACTATTTGTAAAGGTTATATGTGGTAGGTCTGTACAGTGTACGTTATTTGTAAAGGTTATATGTAGTAGGTCTGTACAGTGTACGTTATTTGTAAAGGTTATATGTGGTAGGTCTGTACAGTGTACGTTATTTGTAAAGGTTATATGTGGTAGGTCTGTACAGTGTACGTTATTTGTAAAGGTTATATGTGGTAGGTCTGTACAGTGTACGCTATTTGTAAAGGTTATACGTGGTGGGTATGTACAGTGTACACTATTTGTAAAGGTTATATGTGGTAGGTCTGTACAGTGTACACTATTTGTAAAGGTTATACGTGGTGGGTATGTACAGTGTACACTATTTGTAAAGGTTATACGTGGTGGGTATGTACAGTGTACGCTATTTGTAAAGGTTATATGTGGTAGGTCTGTACAGTGTACGCTATTTGTAAAGGTTATACGTGGTGGGTCTGTACAGTGTACACTATTTGTAAAGGTTATATGTGGTGGGTCTGTACAGTGTACACTATTTGTAAAGGTTATATGTGGTAGGTCTGTACAGTGTACGCTATTTGTAAAGGTTATATGTGGTAGGTCTGTACAGTGTACACTATTTGTAAAGGTTATACGTGGTGGGTCTGTACAGTGTACACTATTTGTAAAGGTTATATGTGGTGGGTCTGTACAGTGTACGCTATTTGTAAAGGTTATATGTGGTAGGTCTGTACAGTGTACACTATTTGTAAAGGTTATATGTGGTAGGTCTGTACAGTGTACACTATTTGTAAAGGTTATACATGGTGGGTATGTACAGTGTACGCTATTTGTAAAGGTTATATGTGGTAGGTCTGTACAGTGTACACTATTTGTAAAGGTTATACGTGGTGGGTATGTACAGTGTACACTATTTGTAAAGGTTATATGTGGTGGGTCTGTACAGTGTACACTATTTGTAAAGGATGGTGGGTATGTACAGTGTACACTATTTGTAAAGGTTACACGTGGTGGTCTGTACAGTGTCGCTATTTATGAGTTATATGTGTTAGGTCTGTACAGTGTACACCTATTTGTAAAGGGTTATCATTAATTGGGTATGTACAGTATTACACTATTTTATAAAGTTATATGTGGTAGGTCTACTGTACAGTGTACACTATTTGTAAGTTATCATTGGTGAGTCTCAACAGTGTACTATTTGTAAAGATTGCACATGGTGGGTCTGTACAATTAATAAGCTGTTATGAGTTATATGTGGTAGGTCTGTACAGTGTACACTATTCTTATAAGGTTATCCAGTAGGTCTGTACAGTGTACTATTTGTAAGGTTATCGTGGTAGGTCTGCAGTGTACACTATTTGTGAGTTATATGTGGTAGGTCTGTACAGTGTACACTATTTGTAAAGGTTATACGTGGTGGGTATGTACAGTGTACGCTATTTGTAAAGGTTATATGTGGTAGGTCTGTACAGTGTACACTATTTGTAAAGGTTATATGTGATGTACAGTGTACACTATTTGTAAAGGTTATACGTGGTGGGTCTGTACAGTGTACACTATTTGTAAAGGTTATATGTGGTAGGTCTGTACAGTGTACGCTATTTGTAAAGGTTATACGTGGTGGGTATGTACAGTGTACACTATTTGTAAAGGTTATATGTGGTAGGTCTGTACAGTGTACACTATTTGTAAAGGTTATATGTGGTGGGTCTGTACAGTGTACACTATTTGTAAAGGTTATATGTGGTGGGTCTGTACAGTGTACACTATTTGTAAAGGTTATACGTGGTGGGTCTGTACAGTGTACGCTATTTGTAAAGGTTATATGTGGTAGGTCTGTACAGTGTACACTATTTGTAAAGGTTATACGTGGTGGGTATGTACAGTGTACACTATTGTAAGGTACTCTGTGGTAGGTCTGTACGAGTGTACACTATTTAAGGTTATACATGCTAGGTCTGTACAGTGTCTGTGTAAATGTCATACATTAATTTGGGTCTGTACATTGTACACTATTTGTAAAGGTTATACGTGGTAGGTATGTACAGTGTACACTATTTGTAAAGATTATATGTAGTGGGTCTGTACAGTGTACACTATTTGTAAAGGTTATACGTGGTAGGTTTGAGCACTTCACAAAGGTTTGTGTGGAATTTCCCATGGGAAACACCCACAGGTATCATATGACATATCTCCACCAGATCCCCACTCACTCTGACACTTGAGCGGGAGAGGGACAGCGTAG
Source organism: Ridgeia piscesae (assembly GCA_025642075.2). Lineage (NCBI taxonomy): Eukaryota > Metazoa > Annelida > Polychaeta > Sabellida > Siboglinidae > Ridgeia > Ridgeia piscesae. The sequence goes on along the minus strand of JAODUO010001449.1, from coordinate 69,833 downwards.
TAGTTGTCTTGGAAGATTTCCTCCACAAAGGGTTGTAGGGAGGCCGGTAGAACACCCACTAGGAGGTACTTGTGGTTAGTGCAGTCGTCTGGCACAGTCAGGTTTGTGACTGGAGTCCTGGTGCAGAGGAGTATCATAGCTCTCCATCCATTTCTATTTTAACAGCTGAGCTCTACAGGAGGAGCACCGCAATGCTTCAACATATAGCAACAATAGGAGCACCGCAGTAGCTTCAACATATAGCAACAATAGGAGCACCGCAGTAGCTTCAACATATAGCAACAATAGGAGCACCGCAGTAGCTTCAACATATAGCAACAATAGGAGCACCGCAGTAGCTTCAACATATAGCAACAATAGGAGCACCGCAGTAGCTTCAACATATAGCAACAATAGGAGCACCGCAGTAGCTTCAACATATAGCAACAACAACAGGAGCACCGCAGTAGCTTCAACATATAGCAACAATAGGAGCACCGCAGTAGCTTCAACATATAGCAACAATAGGAGCACCGCAGTAGCTTCAACATATAGCAACAATAACAGGAGCACCGCAGTAGCTTCAACATATAGCAACAATAACAGGAGCACCGCAGTAGCTTCAACATATAGCAACAATAGGAGCACCGCAGTAGCTTCAACATATAGCAACAATAGGAGCACCGCAGTAGCTTCAACATATAGCAACAACAACAGGAGCACCGCAGTAGCTTAATTAAAAAACACAGCAACAACAACCAAAAACTAAACAACAGAACGTTGTTTTATAACTTTAAAAGCAATCAATACGGATAAAACCGCAATTTTTATTAATCCAGAATAGCTACTAATAATTATACCAATATCAAATATAGATACATGTTGGATATGTATATACATGTAACTGCTATATACCCATGAGGCACAGCCACTCCCCCAGACTGTGCCCCTTATCAACCATTAGGAACAGCCACCATCCCAGACTGTTGTCCACCTGTTCTTAGTTCAACTCACCTTAGACAGCCACCCTAACTGAAGTTCAAACCCACCTTGAGGAACAGATCTCCAGACTTGTCCACCTTTAGTTCTAACCCACCTTGAGGCACAGCCACCTCTCCCAGACTGATGTCCACCCTTAGTTCTAACCCACCTTGAGGAACAGCCACCGCTCCCAGACTGTTGTCCACCCTTAGTTCTAACCCACCTTGAGGAACAGCCACCTCTCCCAGACTGTTGTCCACCCTTAGTTCTAACCCACCTTGAGGAACAGCCACCTCTCCCAGACTGTTGTCCACCCTTAGTTCTAACCCACCTTGAGGCACAGCCACCTCTCCCAGACTGTTGTCCACCTTTAGTTCTAACCCACCTTGAGGCACAGCCACCTCTCCCAGACTGTTGTCCACCCTTAGTTCTAACCCACCTTGAGGAACAGCCACCTCTCCCAGACTGATGTCCACCCTTAGTTCTAACCCACCTTGAGGAACAGCCACTTCTCCCAGACTGATGTCCACCCTTAGTTCTAACCCACCTTGAGGAACAGTCACCTCCCAGTCGGTTGTCCACCCTCAGTTCTATACCACATTGAGGAACAGCCACTTTTCCCAGACTGTTGTCCACCCTCAGTTCTAACCCAATTTAAGGAACAGCCACTTTTCCCAGACTGTTGTCCACCCTCAGTTCTAACCCACCTTGAGGAACAGCCACCTCTCCCAGACTGATGTCCACCCTTAGTTCTAACCCACCTTGAGGAACAGTCACCTCTCCCAGACTGTTGTCCACCCTCAGTTCTAACCCACCTTGAGGAACAGCCACCTCTCCCAGACTGATGTCCACCCTTAGTTCTAACCCACCTTGAGGAACAGCCACCGCTCCCAGACTGATGTCCACCCTTAGTTCTAACCCACCTTGAGGAACAGCCACCTCTCCCAGACTGTTGTCCACCCTTAGTTCTAACCCACCTTGAGGAACAGCCACCTCTCCCAGACTGTTGTCCACCCTCAGTTCTAACCCACCTTGAGGAACAGCCACCTCTCCCAGACTGTTGTCCACCCTTAGTTCTAACCCACCTTGAGGAACAGCCACCTCTCCCAGACTGATGTCCACCCTTAGTTCTAACCCACCTTGAGGAACAGCCACCTCTCCCAGACTGATGTCCACCCTTAGTTCTAACCCACCTTGAGGAACAGCCACCTCTCCCAGACTGTTGTCCACCCTTAGTTCTAACCCACCTTGAGGAACAGCCACCTCTCCCAGACTGATGTCCACCCTTAGTTCTAACCCACCTTGAGGAACAGCCACCTCTCCCAGACTGATGTCCACCCTTAGTTCTAACCCACCTTGAGGAACAGCCACCTCTCCCAGACTGATGTCCACCCTTAGTTCTAACCCACCTTGAGGAACAGCCACCTCTCCCAGACTGTTGTCCACCCTTAGTTCTAGCCCACCTTGAGGAACAGCCACCGCTCCCAGACTGATGTCCACCCTTAGTTCTAACCCACCTTGAGGAACAGCCACCTCTCCCAGACTGTTGTCCACCCTTAGTTCTAACCCACCTTGAGGAACAGCCACCTCTCCCAGACTGTTGTCCACCCTTAGTTCTAACCCACCTTGAGGAACAGCCACCTCTCCCAGACTGTTGTCCACCAGTGGCTCATAGAACGTGTTCTGTGACGTCACTGCCATCACCAGAAGAGACGGCACTCTGTCATCAGATGGGATGTCTTCTACTGCAACGTTGGTGACAGTCATTGAGAAGTGGACGGTGTATGGCTGGTTCCGCCAGATGTAGGTCGGTTCCTCCAATTGGACGTCCACCAACCGCAGCAAGTCTACAACAGACACCCTTCCACGTGAAAATACATGCTACATAGGGCAGCTGCCAGTGCCCTCTGGCGCCAACACCTGGCAACATTCCCATATGCATTTCTAGGCGGGCGTCAACAAAAAAATGTCCAAGTTATGAAATGGCACAATTGGCCGATTTAAGTGTCTCACCAAAGTGCTGCTTCAGTCTGCAGGTAGAGATGACTGCCTAGTTAACATCTGTACTAGGGACAGAAAAACCAACTGTCAAAGCAGGCAGATATACTCACGGGCGTTGGTACCATCAGGCAGATATACTCATGGGCCTTGGTACCATCAGGCAGATATACTCACTGGCCTTGGTACCATCAGGCATATATACTCACTGGCCTTGGAACCATCAGGCATATATACTCACTGGCCTTGGTACCATCAGGCAGATATATTCACTGGCCTTGGTACCATCAGGCAGATATACTCACTGGCCTTGGTACCATCAGGCAGATATACTCACTGGCCTTGGTACCATCAGGCAGATATACTCACTGGCCTTGGTACCATCAGGCAGATATACTCTCTGGCCTTGGTACCATCAAGCAGACTGGCCTTGATACAATCAGGCAGATATACTCACTGGCCTTGGTACCATCAGGCATATATACTCACTGGCCTTGGTACCATCAGGCAGATATACTCACGGGCATTGGTACCATCAGACAGATATACTCACTGGCATTGGTACCATCAGGCAGATATACTCACTGGCGTTGGTACCATCAGGCAGATAAATTCACTGGCCTTGGTACCATCAGGCAGACATAGTGTAGTTAGATAAATAAAATAACACTAATAAGTTTTACAATATCAATATATAAATAAAAATCTACTCAATCATGTGACCTACCCTTGTGACAGTCGATGTGAACTCTTTCAACAGCGATGTTGTTTACTCGGGTAGTTTCCTTCACTCTCTCGGTGTCGTCTATCAGGGCCAGGATGTACATGGGACCACAAACACCAGCTGGGATTGAAACTCCTGTAGTGTAGAAACAAATCAAAAAAAGTTTATTTATTTCACTTTTTCTAATTAAAATATCAAATGTTGTATGGCATTTGTTCCCAACATAACAATTAAACAGCCTTCAAATAATCATTATAACACTGAAATTGATCTATGTGACAATTTAATTGTGTCACCGTGTAGATTATATATCAAAATATATTGACAACAGACCTGAGGTGACGTCCTTCAATGTGACGGGGGAGTCAGAAGTAATTCCCTTCTGCAGCATGCCAGCAGTGCTCTCTGTCAGGGAGTAGTCCAGGCGCACATCATCCCAGGACAACTCAGCATCATCAGAGGCAAAGAAGGCCACAGTGAATGGAGAGACAGGGGGGATGCCAACCACTGGTGGAATGGCATCTCCTGTCAGCGTGAACTGGAGGAGGAAGGCATTGGGTCGCTGGGTGGTGAGAGTGGAACCGGCCAGGAACGACAGGGTCTGAGCCACAAGGTCTCTGTTCTTGGCTGCAACACACAACCACACCCCACTGACCAATACAACAAAACCCCACTGACCAACACAACCACACCCCACTGACCAACACAACCACACCCCACAGACCAACACAACCACAACGCACTAACCAACATAACCCCATCCCACTGACCAATACAACCACACCCAACTTACCAACACAACCACACCTCACTGACCAACACAACCACACCTCACTGACCAACACACCACACCTCACTGACCAACACAACCACACCCCACTGACCAATACAACCACACCTCACTGACCAACAACCACACCCAACTGACCAACACAACCACACCCCACATTCAACAACCACACCGCACTGACCCTCCCCCCTTACTCCTTCCCTTGTGATTTGTCTGGGTAATTGATAAATATAGAAATATACGTTATTGTTACATACAATAAACAATTCACAAATAAATAATCACTATATAAATAAAATGGTAAATAAATAGACACTAAAAATTGGATGATTAAAATATGTATTCTACAGTGACATCACCTACCTGTGGTACATGGGTAACGCAGGCTGACAACATTATTGTCACTGACTGCGTCACCAGACACTACCAGCTTCACCTCTAGGTTGATGTGACCGTCTTCACCACATTGTTTCTTTCCCAGCTTTATGCTGCCTCGGATCTTGTACAGCCTGAACACAAGGGGCACAGCTTATGGACTACTGAACACAAGGGGCACAGCTTATGGACTACTGAACACAAGGGGCACAGCTTATGGACTACTGAACACAAGGGACACAGCTTAAGGACTACAGAACACAAGTGGCACAACTTATGGACTACTGAACACAAGGGGCACAGCTTATGGACTACTGAACACAAGTGGTCACAGCTTATGGACTACTGAACACAAGGGACACAGCCTAAGGACTACAGAACACAAGTGGCACAGCTTATGGACTACTGAACACAAGGGGCACAGCTTATGGACTACTGAACACAAGGGGCACAGCTTATGGACTACTGAACACAAGGTGCACAGCTTATGGATTTACATAACATAAGGGGCACAGCTTATGGACTACTGAACACAAGGGGCACAGCTTATGGATTTACATAACATAAGGGGCACAGCTTATGGACTACTGAACTGAACACAAGGGGCACAGCTTATAGACTACTGAACACAAGGGACACAGCTTATGGACTACTGAACACAAGGGGCACAGCTTATGGACTACTGAACACAAGGGGCACAGCTTATGGACTACTGAACACAAGGGACACAGCTTAAGGACTACAGAACACAAGTGGCACAACTTATGGACTACTGAACAACACACAGGGGCACAGCTTATGGATTTCTGGGTAATTGAACACAAGGGGCACAGCTTATGGACTACTGAACACAAGGGACAAGCTTAAGCACAGAACTAAATTAAAAGCACTATGGACTACTGAACACAAGGTCACAGCTTAATGGACTACTGAACACAAGGGCACAGCTTAAGGACTACAGAACACAAGTGGCATCAGCTTATGGATACTGAACACAAGGGGCACAGCTTATGGACTACTGAACACAAGGGGCACAGCTTATGGACTACTGAACACAAGGTGCACAGCTTATGGATTTACATAACATAAGGGGCACAGCTTATGGACTACTGAACACAAGGGGCACAGCTTATGGATACATAACATAAGGGGCACAGCTTATGGACTACTGAACTGAACACAAGGGGCACAGCTTATAGACTACTGAACACAAGGGACACAGCTTATGGACTACTGAACACAAGGGGCACAGCTTATGGACTACTGAACACAAGGGGCACAGCTTATGGACTACAGAACACAAGGGGCACAGCTTATGGACTACTGAACACAAGGGGCACAGCTTATGAGACTACTGAACACAAGGGAGCACAGCTTATGGACTACTGAACACAAGGGGCACAGCTTATGGATTTACAAACATAAGGGGCACAGCTTATGGACTACTGATCTGAACACAAGGGGCACAGCTTATAGATACTAACAAAGGGACACAGCTTAAGGACTACAGAACACAAGTGGCACAGCTTATGGACTACTGAACACAAGGGGCACAGCTTATGGACTACTGAACACAAGGGGCACAGCTTATGGATTTACAGAACATAAGGGGCACAGCTTATGGACTACTGAACACAAGGGGCACAGCTTATAGACTACTGGACACAAGGGGCACAGCTTATGGACTACTGAACACAAGGGGCACAGCTTATGGATTTACAGAACATAAGGGGCACAGCTTATGGACTACTGAACTGAACACAAGGGGCACAGCTTATAGACTACTGAACACAAGGGACACAGCTTAAGGACTACAGAACACAAGTGACACAGCTTATGGACTACTGAACACAACGGCACAGCTTAAGGACTACAGAACACAAGGGGCACAGCTTAAGGACTACAGAACACAAGGGGCATAGCTTATGGATTTCAGAACACAAGGGGCACATCTTAAGGACTACAGAACACAAGGGGCACAGCTTATGGATTACTGAACACAAGGGGCACAACTTATGGACTATTAAACCCAAGGAGCACAGTTTATGGACACTGACCACAAGGGGCACAGCTTTTGTACAATTGTACACAAGGAGACTAGCTCATGCACTACACTACACTACACAAAGGGCAGAGCTCATAGACTACTGCACACAGGGGACACAGCTTATGGACTACTGTATACATGAGGCACAATTACTACATACAAGGGGCATATCTTATGGACTACACTGTATGCAAGGGACACAGCTTATAGACAAAACTGCACACAAGGGACACAGCTTATGAATTACTGAACACAAGGGGCATGCACAGCTTATGAACTACTGCACGCAAGGGACACAATTCGTGGCACACAAGGAGCACAGTTTATGGACTGCAAGTGTGACTGTAAGCAATCATAAGAAAATAATTTGCTTACTCCTTACATTTATATTAAAATAATTTTCCCAATCATAATGTTATTAGTTTTTCTAGTTGTACAGCTGAATAGCAACTTAATTATCGTCATTTACTAAACCATACGACTCATGCTCTCATGTCTCTAACTAAATCACACGTTTACATTGCGTCTATCTCTTACTACATGACAACGGCAAAGTGGCTCACCTCATCTGACCAGCCTGGGTGAAACCAACGCCCCACGGTGGGGAGATTTCACCCCCTGAGTCTGCCCAGTTGTGTCTCACTGTCACTAAGGACTGTCGATCTGCCCCGTCAGTGCCCTGCGTGCTGGTCAACTCAAAACTAACTTTGTTCTTTGTCGATGGAAGATTGCAGTCGTGCTTAGCACAGGTAACACTCACTCTGAGGTCAAAGGTCAAGGACACATCTTCTATGAGCACGTCACCCTGGACGGCAAACTCTGGGTCAGTCAGGCTGAAGTAATCTAGAAAGAAAATTTTGAAATCGTCAGCATAAAACGCTGTGATTAAAATACCGTGTAGATGCATACTGGTGTCAAAAATACAGTCAGTGTTTGCAATTCCTGGAGCTGCTGGAGACAAACACTCAGACAGGAAATAAACTGTCTGATTTGGTTTATATTAAATTTGATTGTTATGAAAGTTGTGAACAAAATAAAATAATACTCCTGGGTATAGTGCGAACAATTAATTTCAACTTGACAATTTAAACTTCCAATTCTGGCATAATTTTACCCTGGTTTGGTGTTTCTTTATAGTTTACATTATTTGCAAATGCACATATAATTATGGCAAATAAAGCCTTATTATTAATATGAGACCAGTCAGCATCTTAATCACCAATCTATTTTACTTATGTATTTTTAGAGACAACATATTTTAATTAGTAGCATTTTAGTGGCATTTTATAATTTTGTTTATTTATAATTTTAAGTATAATACTAATTTATGTACACTTTTATAATTTAGTGAACACTCGTTAAGCCATAGGCTTCCTTGTTCACATGCCGTCTAGCTCTGGACGGCAACTTGTTACACCTTGTTAAACCTTACGTGTTCTCAGGAGTGAAGCTCTCATTCAAGCAGACTGTGTGGACACTTCACAGGGATGCTTCCCTAACCATAGCTCTAACCCTAACCTACTGCTCAAGCGGTAGCTACTCACCCCCAGGACACATCACTGTGACCCGTTTAGGGCTGACGTTGTTGAGTTCGCTGATCTCGGGCACTTGGAGGGTTGAGTCCAGCACCAGAAGCATGTAGACCAGGCCACAGTAGCGCTTGTCTTGTGGCACAGCAATGGGCAGGGCTGGTGAAGACACTTTGTGCACCCCTGTTGTTCCTGGCTGTTGGGCTGTGGACATCACAACAGAATGGAGACAGGATCAAATGACACAGGACAGAGCCAGGATGATATCAGTTACATACAAGCAGGGCTCAAACTTGACACTCTAGAATGACAGAGGACAGAATGACAGAGGACAGAATGACAGAGGACAGAGCCAGGATGATGTCAGTTACATACAAGCAGGGCTCAAACTTGACACTCTAGAATGACAGAGGACAGAATGACAGAATGACAGAGGACAGAGCCAGGATGATGTCAGTTACATACAAGCAGGGCTCAAACTTGACACTCTAGAATGACAGAGGACAGAATGACAGAGGACAGAATGACAGAGGACAGAGCCAGGATGATGTCAGTTACATACAAGCAGGGCTCAAACTTGACACTCTAGAATGACAGAGGACAGAATGACAGAGGACAGAGCCAGGATGATGTCAGTTACATACAAGCAGGGCTCAAACTTGACACTCTAGAATGACAGAGGACAGAATGACAGAGGACAGAGCCAGGATGATGTCAGTTACATACAAGCAGGGCTCAAACTTGACACTCTAGAATGACAGAGGACAGAATGACAGAGGACAGAGCCAGGATGATGTCAGTTACATACAAGCAGGGCTCAAACTTGACACTCTAGAATGACAGAGGACAGAATGACAGAGGACAGAGCCAGGATGATGTCAGTTACATACAAGCAGGGCTCAAACTTGACACTCTAGAATGACAGAGGACAGAATGACGAGAGGACAGAGCCAGGATGATGTCAGTTACATACAAGCAGGGCTCAAACTTGACACTCTAGAATGACAGAGGACAGAATGACAGAGGACAGAGCCAGGATGATGTCAGTTACATACAAGCAGGGCTCAAACTTGACACTCTAGAATGACAGAGGACAGAATGACAGAGGACAGAGCCAGGATGATGTCAGTTACATACAAGCAGGGCTCAAACTTGACACTCTAGAATGACAGAGGACAGAATGACAGAGGACAGAGCCAGGATGATGTCAGTTACATACAAGCAGGGCTCAAACTTGACACTCTAGAATGACAGAGGACAGAATGACAGAGGACAGAGCCAGGATGATGTCAGTTACATACAAGCAGGGCTCAAACTTGACACTCTTGAATGACAGAGGACAGAATGACAGAGGACAGAGCCAGGATGATGTCAGTTACATACAAGCAGGGCTCAAACTTGACACTCTAGAATGACAGAGGACAGAATGACAGAGGACAGAGCCAGGATGATGTCAGTTACATACAAGCAGGGCTCAAACTTGACACTCTAGAATGACAGAGGACAGAATGACAGAGGACAGAGCCAGGATGATGTCAGTTACATACAAGCAGGGCTCAAACTTGACACTCTAGAATGACAGAGGACAGAATGACAGAGGACAGAGCCAGGATGATGTCAGTTACATACAAGCAGGGCTCAAACTTGACACTCTAGAATGACAGAGGACAGAATGACAGAGGACAGAGCCAGGATGATGTCAGTTACATACAAGCAGGGCTCAAACTTGACACTCTAGAATGACAGAGGACAGAATGACAGAGGACAGAGCCAGGATGATGTCAGTTACATACAAGCAGGGCTCAAACTTGACACTCTAGAATGACAGAGGACAGAATGACAGAGGACAGAGCCAGGATGATGTCAGTTACATACAAGCAGGGCTCAAACTTGACACTCTAGAATGACAGAGGACAGAATGACAGAGGACAGAGCCAGGATGATGTCAGTTACATACAAGCAGGGCTCAAACTTGACACTCTAGAATGACAGAGGACAGAATGAGAGAGGACAGAGCCAGGATGATGTCAGTTACATACAAGCAGGGCTCAAACTTGACACTCTAGAATGACAGAGGACAGAATGACAGAGGACAGAGCCAGGATGATGTCAGTTACATACAAGCAGGGCTCAAACTTGACACTCTAGAATGACAGAGGACAGAATGAGAGAGGACAGAGCCAGGATGATGTCAGTTACATACAAGCAGGGCTCAAACTTGACACTCTAGAATGACAGAGGACAGAATGACAGAGGACAGAGCCAGGATGATGTCAGTTACATACAAGCAGGGCTCAAACTTGACACTCTAGAATGACAGAGGACAGAATGACAGAGGACAGAGCCAGGATGATGTCAGTTACATACAAGCAGGGCTCAAACTTGACACTCTAGAATGACAGAGGACAGAATGACAGAGGACAGAGCCAGGATGATGTCAGTTACATACAAGCAGGGCTCAAACTTGACACTCTAGAATGACAGAGGACAGAATGAGAGAGGACAGAGCCAGGATGATGTCAGTTACATACAAGCAGGGCTCAAACTTGACACTCTAGAATGACAGAGGACAGAATGACAGAGGACAGAGCCAGGATGATGTCAGTTACATACAAGCAGGGCTCAAACTTGACACTCTAGAATGACAGAGGACAGAATGACAGAGGACAGAGCCAGGATGATGTCAGTTACATACAAGCAGGGCTCAAACTTGACACTCTAGAATGACAGAGGACAGAATGACAGAGGACAGAGCCAGGATGATGTCAGTTACATACAAGCAGGGCTCAAACTTGACACTCTTGAATGACAGAGGACAGAATGACAGAGGACAGAGCCAGGATGATGTCAGTTACATACAAGCAGGGCTCAAACTTGACACTCTTGAATGACAGAGGACAGAATGACAGAGGACAGAGCCAGGATGATGTCAGTTACATACAAGCAGGGCTCAAACTTGACACTCTTGAATGACAGAGGACAGAATGACAGAGGACAGAGCCAGGATGATGTCAGTTACATACAAGCAGGGCTCAAACTTGACACTCTAGAATGAAAGAGGACAGAATGACAGAGGACAGAGCCAGGATGATGTCAGTTACATACAAGCAGGGCTCAAACTTGACACTCTAGAATGACAGAGGACAGAATGACAGAGGACAGAGCCAGGATGTGTACCATATAAGCTACTTCGTGGGGATGTGTAACACACAAGCCACTTCATGGGGATGTGTAACACATAAGCTACTTCATGGGGATGTGTAACACACAAGCTACTTCATGGGGATGTGTAACACACAAGCTACTTCATGGGGATGTGTAACACACAAGCTACTTCATGGGGATGTGTAACACACAAGCTACTTCATGGGGATGTGTAACACACAAGCTACTTCATGGGGATGTGTAACACATAAGCTACTTCATGGGGATGTGTAACACACAAGCTACTTCATGGGGATGTGTAACACATAAGCCACTTCATGGGGATGTGTAACACATAAGCTACTTCATGGGGATGTGTAACACACAAGCTACTTCATGGGGATGTGTAACACATAAGCCACTTCATGGGGATGTGTAACACATAAGCTACTTCATGGGGATGTGTAACACACAAGCCACTTCATGGGGATGTGTAACACATAAGCTACTTCATGGGGATGTGTAACACACAAGCTACTTCATGGGGATGTGTAACACAAAGCCACTTCATGGGGATGTGTAACACAAAGCTACTTCATGGGGATGTGTAACACACAAGCACTTCATGGGGATGTGTAACACATAAGCTACTTCATGGGGATGTGTAACACAAAGCTACTTCATGGGGATGTGTAACACAAAGCCACTTCATGGGGATGTGTAACACATAAGCTACTTCATGGGGATGTGTAACACACAAGCTACTTCATGGGCATGTGTAACACATAAGCTACTTCATGGGGATGTGTAACACACAAGCTACTTCATGGGCATGTGTAACACATAAGCTACTTCATGGGCATGTGTAACACATACAGCTACTTCATGGGATGTGTAACACACAAGCACTTCATGGGGATGTGTAACACAAAGCTACTTCATGGGGAGGAACACAAAGCCCGGGGAGGAACAAAAAGCCCAGGATGATGTGTTACATACAAGCATTTCATGGCTTGAACTCATAAGCCCCAGGGCAGTGAACAGAGAAGACCAGGATGATGTGTTACATACAAGCATTTCATGATTGAACACTCTACTTATGAGAGGAACAGAAATGCCCCGGGGAGGAACAAAAAGCCCGGGGGATGATGTAACACACAAGCTACTTCATGGGGATGTGTAACACATAACCCTACTTCATGGGCATGTGTAACACACAAGCTACTTCATGGGGATGTGTAACACATAAGCTACTTCATGGGCATGTGTAACACATAAGCTACTTCATGGGCATGTGTAACACATAAGCTACTTCATGGGGATGTGAAAACACATAAGCTACTTCATGGGCATGTGTAACACATAAGCTACTTCATGGGCATGTGTAACACATAAGCTACTTCATGGGGATGTGTAACACACAAGCTACTTCATGGGCATGTGTAACACATAAGCTACTTCATGGGGATGAGTAAAACACAAGCTACTTCATGGGGATGTGTAACACACAAGCTACTTCATGGGGATGTGTAACACATAAGCTACTTCATGGGGATGTGTAACACACAAGCTACTTCATGGGGATGTGTAACACATAAGCTACTTCATGGGGATGTGTAACAAAAACAAGGGGGCTACTTCATGGGGATGTGTAACACATAAGCTACTTCATGGGGATGTGTAACACATAAGCTACTTCATGGGGATGTGTAACACACAAGCTACTTCATGGGCATGTGTAACACATAAGCTACTTCATGGGCATGTGTAACACATAAGCTACTTCATGGGGATGTGTAACACATAAGCTACTTCATGGGCATGTGTAACACATAAGCTACTTCATGGGGATGAGTAAAACATAAGCTACTTCATGGGCATGTGTAACACATAAGCTACTTCATGGGCATGTGTAACACATAAGCTACTTCATGGGGATGTGTAACACATAAGCTACTTCATGGGGATGTGTAACACACAAGCTACTTCATGGGGATGTGTAACACACAAGCCACTTCATGGGGATGTGTAACACATAAGCTACTTCATGGGGATGTGTAACACACAAGCTACTTCATGGGGATGTGCAACACTTGCCAAATCCAAACAAAATAAACACATCATAATGATAAACTAATTGTTGGTGGAAGAAAAACATTTAACACTTTAACGTTCTTATGTGTTAGTTTACAGAATATCTGAGACATTTCTAGCAAAGATCATCATAGTAAACGAAAATTACCCAGATCGTTGTCAATCTGGGCGACCAGAGTCATGTCTTTGTCCTTGTCAAAGACTGCATCATGGGACAGATAGATGGCCGAGACAAAATCCCTCGCACTGATAGCATCGGCCGTCTCGCCGAGAGTCACTGCAATGTTCTGTTCCAAATCCATGGTCCCGGGCACGGTCAGCAACATGGGCACTCGGTAGGAGGCAACGTGCATGTCTGCCTGCTCTGTATGACAGCAGAAGAATGTTTTATTTGACCCGTACATGATACACAACATATATGTCAAACATAAAGCATCATACAAATGTATAAACTTACTGTAGACATGATATAATGTATGACAATGGAATAATAAAAAAGAAACATCAGGAGACTCCTCCAAGACAGCAGTAGTTGCTATCAAGACGCCACATAAAGACTGGATACATCCAAACATAACATCCAAACATAAACACTGGTCATGTAAACAGCCTGGATACATCCAAACATAACATCCAAACATAAACACTGGTCATGTAAACTGCCTGGATACATCCAAACATAACATCCAAACATAAACACTGGTCATGTAAACAGCCTGGATACATCCAAACATAACATCCAAACATAAACACTGGTCATGTAAACAGCCTGGATACATCCAAACATAACATCCAAACATAAACACTGGTCACGTAAACTGCCTGGATACATCCAAACATAATATCCAAACATAAACACTGGTCACGTAAACAGCCTGGATACATCCAAACATAACATCCAAACATAAACACTGGTCACGTAAACAGCCTGGATACATCCAAACATAACATCCAAACATAAACACTGGTCACGTAAACAGCCTGGATACATCCAAACATAACATCCAAACATAAACACTGGTCACGTAAACAGCCTGGATACATCCAAACATAACATCCAAACATAAACACTGGTCATGTAAACTGCCTGGATACATCCAAACATAACATCCAAACATAAACACTGGTCATGTAAACAGCCTGGATACATCCAAACATAACATCCAAACATAAACACTGGTCATGTAAACAGCCTGGATACATCCAAACATAACATCCAAACATAAACACTGGTCATGTAAACTGCCTGGATACATCCAAACATAACATCCAAACATAAACACTGGTCACGTAAACAGCCTGGATACATCCAAACATAATATCCAAACATAAACACTGGTCACGTAAACAGCCTGGATACATCCAAACATAACATCCAAACATAAACACTGGTCACGTAAACAGCCTGGATACATCCAAACATAATATCCAAACATAAACACTGGTCACGTAAACAGCCTGGATACATCCAAACATAACATCCAAACATAAACACTGGTCATGTAAACTGCCTGGATACATCCAAACATAACATCCAAACATAAACACTGGTCACGTAAACAGCCTGGATACATCCAAACATAACATCCAAACATAAACACTGGTCATGTAAACAGCCTGGATACATCCAAACATAACATCCAAACATAAACACTGGTCACGTAAACAGCCTGGATACATCCAAACATAATATCCAAACATAAACACTGGTCATGTAAACTGCCTGGATACATCCAAACATAATATCCAAACATAAACACTGGTCATGTAAACTGCCTGGATACATCCAAACATAACATCCAAACATAAACACTGGTCACGTAAACAGCCTGGATACATCCAAACATAACATCCAAACATAAACACTGGTCATGTAAACAGCCTGGATACATCCAAACATAACATCCAAACATAAACACTGGTCACGTAAACAGCCTGGATACATCCAAACATAATATCCAAACATAAACACTGGTCATGTAAACTGCCTGGATACATCCAAACATAATATCCAAACATAAACACTGGTCACGTAAACAGCCTGGATACATCCAAACATAACATCCAAACATAAACACTGGTCATGTAAACAGCCTGGATACATCCAAACATAACATCCAAACATAAACACTGGTCACGTAAACAGCCTGGATACATCCAAACATAACATCCAAACATAAACACTGGTCACGTAAACAGCCTGGATACATCCAAACATAATATCCAAACATAAACACTGGTCACGTAAACAGCCTGGATACATCCAAACATAACATCCAAACATAAACACTGGTCACGTAAACAGCCTGGATACATCCAAACATAACATCCAAACATAAACACTGGTCACGTAAACAGCCTGGATACATCCAAACATAATATCCAAACATAAACACTGGTCATGTAAACAGCCTGGATACATCCAAACATAACATCCAAACATAAACACTGGTCATGTAAACAGCCTGGATACATCCAAACATAACATCCAAACATAAACACTGGTCACGTAAACAGCCTGGATACATCCAAACATAACATCCAAACATAAACACTGGTCATGTAAACAGCCTGGATACATCCAAACATAACATCCAAACATAAACACTGGTCATGTAAACAGCCTGGATACATCCAAACATAACATCCAAACATAAACACTGGTCATGTAAACTGCCTGGATACATCCAAACATAACATCCAAACATAAACACTGGTCATGTAAACAGCCTGGATACATCCAAACATAACATCCAAACATAAACACTGGTCACGTAAACAGCCTGGATACATCCAAACATAACATCCAAACATAAACACTGGTCACGTAAACAGCCTGGATACATCCAAACATAACATCCAAACATAAACACTGGTCATGTAAACTGCCTGGATACATCCAAACATAATATCCAAACATAAACACTGGTCATGTAAACTGCCTGGATACATCCAAACATAATATCCAAACATAAACACTGGTCATGTAAACTGCCTGGATACATCCAAACATAATATCCAAACATAAACACTGGTCACGTAAACAGCCTGGATACATCCAAACATAATATCCAAACATAAACACTGGTCATGTAAACTGCCTGGATACATCCAAACATAATATCCAAACATAAACACTGGTCATGTAAACTGCCTGGATACATCCAAACATAACATCCAAACATAAACACTGGTCATGTAAACAGCCTGGATACATCCAAACATAATATCCAAACATAAACACTGGTCATGTAAACAGCCTGGATACATCCAAACATAACATCCAAACATAAACACTGGTCATGTAAACAGCCTGGATACATCCAAACATAACATCCAAACATAAACACTGGTCACGTAAACAGCCTGGATACATCCAAACATAACATCCAAACATAAACACTGGTCACGTAAACAGCCTGGATACATCCAAACATAATATCCAAACATAAACACTGGTCATGTAAACAGCCTGGATACATCCAAACATAACATCCAAACATAAACACTGGTCACGTAAACAGCCTGGATACATCCAAACATAACATCCAAACATAAACACTGGTCACGTAAACAGCCTGGATACATCCAAACATAATATCCAAACATAAACACTGGTCATGTAAACAGCCTGGATACATCCAAACATAACATCCAAACATAAACACTGGTCATGTAAACAGCCTGGATACATCCAAACATAACATCCAAACATAAACATTTCATATATGAGAATATATTGGTGTATTATACTTGTCACCTTTATTCCCATATGGGAGTCAGTCCGTATATTATATTTGTCACACAATTCTAAGATTTATGTGCTGATTACAAACTAGTGCAAACAACCAACAGTTGCTCAGATGTGGCTAATCACATAAGATCTGGACAAACTAAAAAGCATGGAGAAATTGTAAAATAAAATTACATACATAAACTTACATTTTAGAATCGAGAGACAAATACATAGTTCCATCTGCCTTACCATTCTCAGATTTGCAGTATTTCTGTGTGGTGGCGTACGCCTGACATTGTGACAGTTGCGGTGTGGCAGACGACCGTTCTATGCACACCAACAGGTGTGTCAACCCATGACACATTCCCAGTGTCAATGCGTCACCAGTCGTGTAGCCCTGCAGGTGTAGTAAATACAAACATAAGCATGGCTGGTTGAACAATCCAGTTTAATTATTGTTCAAATGATTCAAACAGTGAGTGGTGGAAACAAATGTTAGGTAATGTACATCGTCCATATCACCATGCAAAGTCTGACAGTGTATGTTTGTTTGTAATTTGATGAAACCTATTTGGGATGACAATGGGAAAGAGTCACTAAGTGCACATCGGATGATGACAACTGATGCCAAACTAAGCTAGCGACACCTGCCCAGTGCACACCTACAGGGACAGGAAGCTATGTCAGGAACACAGCAGTGACCATACAAAGCCATGTACACACAAACTGCACAAGTTGTACAAGGCTTCCAGCTTCACATGGCTGAATATACAAGTATTATACAAGGCACCCACCTTTACATTGCTGAATACACAATTAGTATACAAGGGACCCACCTTCACATTGCTGAATACACAATTATTATACAAGGGACCCACCTTCACATTGCTGAATACACAATTATTATACAAGGGACCCACCTTCACATTGCTGAATACACAAGTATTGTACGAGGCTCCCATCTTCACATGGCTGAGTACACAGGTAGACTGTACGGGGCACCCACCTTCACATGGCTGAGTACCCAGGTAGACTGTACAAAGCACCCACCTTCACATGGCTGAGTACACAGGTAGACTGTACAAAGCACCCACCTTCACATGGCTGAGTACGCAGATAGACTGTACAAGGCACCCACCTTCACATGGCTGAGTACACAGGTAGACAGTAATGAAGCACCCACCTTCACATGGCTGAGTACCCAGGTAGACTGTACAAAGCACCCACCTTCACATGGCTGAGTACCCAGGTAGACTTACAAGGCACCCACCTTCACATGGCTGAGTACCCAGGTAGACTGTACAAGGCACCCACCTTCACATGGCTGAGTACCCAGGTAGACTTACAAGGCACCCACCTTCACATGGCTGAGTACCCATGTAGACTGTACAAGGCACCCACCTTCACATAGCTGAGTACCCAGGTAGACTTACAAGGCACCCACCTTCACATGGCTGAGTACCCAGGTAGACTGTACAAGGCACCCACCTTCACATGGCTGAGTACCCAGGTAGACTTACAAGGCACCCACCTTCACATGGCTGAGTACCCATGTAGACTGTACAAGGCACCCACCTTCACATGGCTGAGTACCCAGGTAGACTTACAAGGCACCCACCTTCACATGGCTGAGTACCCATGTAGACTGTACAAGGCACCCACCTTCACATAGCTGAGTACCCAGGTAGACTGGTGTTTTTTTTGGCAGGAACCCGGTAGCATTCGGTCCGTTTCACTTTGTCCGAAGTGGCCCTCAGATGGACAAACTTTTGGATGTTTATCCAAACACCGTCTGTGCTTACAACCAAGTATCGGTTATGTGCCTGAGACTTGTTGCGGTCGGCGTACATGTATACCAAATCCTTAGTAAATGTTGTTCTGTTATGAGCTTGTGATCGCACACTGGCATCTGTTTACTGGTGTATTGGTCGCGCTGAGTCCACATTTCACGTGCAGACAACCCCCAACCGCGCACGCGGGAATCGAGTACTGCAGTAGCGACGGCCAGTGTGACGTGCGTTATGGCCCCGCCCTGTGGTTGTTGATGGGCGATTTCGCCTTCGAGTTCGTGAACTGCTTTCTCTGCCACTGGGTTTTTGTTCAGATTTTTTACACGTCCCAGTTCCACGGACATGCGTTATTGGGAGAGAAGTTCGTCGTTGACAAGTGAAGCGAATCCTGGTGCTGAATCAGTTCGACAGTGGGAGGACCACCGAGTGGTCTCATTCCTATGCAAAGCGTTATCAATGTGTCTCGTAGAGTCTCATGGCGTTCGTTTTTGATATTGCACCTGACGGTGTACGACGTTACACATTCGCGGGCTACCAAGATCAACTGTCGCTCCCACTTGATGATGTCAGCACCATAGGCAATTCCTACGACTTCTGGGGGGTCATTCGTAGACTGCGGTGCCACTGTGTGAGGGACGTTATGCAGTAACGCACAGTGGTGACACCCTTGAGTGATTGTCTCGATCGCCTTGTCGAGGTTGAGTGCATACAGATATCGATGCATCACTTGTTTCAGTTGGTGGGTGGACAGGTGATCTAACTGGATGTGTAGGGCAGTGATCAAGCCGTCGAGAACAGGTCGGGGAATGATGATAGTCTCGTGCGTGGCTGAATGGGTCGTTATGGCGTACTACCAAGAGGCCATCCTGTGCGACGGTTGCAACTTTAAGATAGCGTTTAACATCTTTGGCATTTGTTA
Source organism: Ridgeia piscesae (assembly GCA_025642075.2). NCBI lineage: Eukaryota > Metazoa > Annelida > Polychaeta > Sabellida > Siboglinidae > Ridgeia > Ridgeia piscesae. The sequence goes on along the minus strand of JAODUO010001449.1, from coordinate 49,727 downwards.
TCTTTTTTGATGGTCGTGTTCCTTGCCATAGATGTGCATGTGTGCGACACATGTCTGGACATTCGCTTTGGATAGCGAGTCACGCTGACCTGCTACAAAATGGAAGCGCAGTCTTCCCGGATGTTATGTCTGCAGTGGTTATACGCTGGACGACCGAGTCTTCCATCCGTTTGATGAACGTGCAGATTTGACAGCATTGATCAGTGCACGTGGGTGCAAAAGTCAGATGGAACATTAGCAGAACCAGACAAATGTTGGACTGATGCTTCGTATCTGCTATCGACGGACAGGAATGTCGATACGCGTGGGCTGATGGAGAATTCGCCGTGACACAGCTTCTTGTATGCTTGTACGCATGGCTTGCTGTCGGTAAGGACCGAAGCCTTGTGGTTTGACTGTACAGTGTACGGGCTGAAATGTTTGATTGCTGAAGCAATAGATAGTGCTTCTATTTCACACGGTAACCATGTCACTCGTCAACCACCTAGTTTGGCGCTGAAAAAGCCGGCAAGTTTCAGCTTGTCTTTCTGCATGGCATACATTGTGGCTCCTATGCCACACCCTTTAACTGATCCATCAGTTACGATCCACAGCCCATCTTCCGGTTGTGGCAAAGTTTGTTCTGTTTGAATGTAGTTTGTCCTGTGCGCGTTTGAACGCTTCGCGTAGTGTGTCTGTCCAGTCTATGCGATCATTAGACTGATGGCCGGCTGTCCAGTTATCCAGTGGAGCAAGTAGTGACGAACAATCTGGGACGACTCGTGCTCACATCTTATACGCTCCAATGAACGAGCGCATTGATTTCACTGTTGAGGGTCTGTCGCAGCTGGCCAATGTGGCGATGCGATGTGGACTGGCTTGAATGGTGCCTAGGTGCCACACCCAACCAAGTATGCTTGATGGGCAGATGGTCGTTTTTGCGGCGGAAAAACGGAGACCGCTGTTACCAGGCACTGCAGAAGTCTACTGTAATTTCGCTGGAGTTCTGTGATGGTGTTTCCCCAACAGTAGATATCGTCGGCAAGCTTCGGAACTATGCTTTCTTCGAGCAGACATCCTAACACGTGACATAGTTCTTTTAGTGCGGTCTCGGAACCCGGCATACCCATTGCACAACGGGCATATACTCGTACCCTATGGAAAGGGGTGACAACGTTGCAATACTTAATGGAGTTGTGCTACAGCAGAATCTGATAGAAAGCGTTGGATAGATTGGTGGATATTACGTGTTTCCACTGCGCAATTTAACGTATGGTGCTGTCTACGTCTGGCATGAGAGTGGGCTGTGGCTTGCTGTAACGACCAACATCTGTGGATGTTGTCACTAGTCTGACAGTCTAGGGGACATCCTTGGGCCGAACGAACACTCCCATAGATTCCAATTCATCAAACTTGTTTTGTAGCTCCACAAGTTGGTTACCTGCATATTGCGGTAGGTGTCCTTTTCGTTGTGGAGGTTCTACAGGCCCCATGTTGACGACGGCCTCAAAGGGACCAACGTTTCCATTGTACCCGTGGTAATTTGGGTCGAACACATCGTCATATTCTTGCACAAAGGAGCGAAATGAAGATCTCTCATCGGCTGATAGCATACCGTCTGAGTCGATTTGAACTGATGAGGAGTGTCCAGCTGACCCGGCATCAATGGCGCGCAAACGTCCGCTGTCGGAGACGCCAGGTCCGGTAGGAAGTACATTGGGTACAAATATCTCCTGAATTAGGCAGAAATGCTCGTTCCGTCTGAGGATGCGTACAGTATCTGTGAGGTTGGCGATGCGGATCTTGCCAGCGATGCTGGCGATGAGTGTTGGTTGTGGCCATTTTTGCGTATTTGCTGACTGGCGCATCAGTGCGTGGTTTGAGTGCGAATGTAGCATCAGAGCAACATACGTCTATGGTACTAGGTAACGTCACTTCAACAAATTCGCCCGGCCAGATTGTCGTGGTGGTGGATGAGGCTCGTAACACGAGAGCACGTCTAACAGCGTGTCTGTTCAATGATGTGTGTGTTGATCCATATGTGTAGGTGGTGCTGCTGGACAATGTGATGAGGTGTTTGGCAGAGCGTATGGTAATGTAATTTGTCTCCATGAAGGATTTTGATGTCGAGGTTCTCAACGACCAGGCCGTTGAACGTGAATGTGTTGTTGTCATGTGTCAGTGAGATACTAGTTTCGCCAACAATTGATAACAGTGACGATCCGTCGGCTTAGTGAGCTGACTGTGATGACTTTTCTATCACGCAACCTAACTTGTGTGCTGCGGAATGACGGATCATGTTCCCAGTAGCTCCGCTATCAGTGGCTACACAGGTTGTGTGATGGCGGCAAAACACATCTAAATAAGGCGACTGTCGAACCTCGATTTTTGGCACTATGGGATTTTCGGTGTTGGAAACTTCAGGTTCTGGCGAGTTCTGTTTGTCTTCATCGTCAAGTAGGTTGATGACCTGTCATACTTTTGCCATATAACGTCGGTCTTCTTCTGGTGTGTGGCATTCACTCAGGAAATGATCAAAATTGCTACGTCCGGCCTGTTTACAAAGCGGACACACTCTTGTCGAACACCAGGGATAGACATACGGACCTGGTAAACATCTTGGCACTGAAGGTCTGATTTGTGGGCGAGTGGTTGTGTTTCGCATAACTCTTGCATCTTTGGAAGATCAGATTTCATCTAGTAATGATGTTAAAGCCTGCGAGATTTAAGGCTTGATTGATGCCAGAGTGCGTGTGCGCAATTCTGTTCCGTATCTTTGTTTGACTAGTCTGGGCAAGTTGACATGAATGAGGCGCAACCAAGTGAGGACTACAAGGTTTTCAAGTATGGGAGTCATCTCCTCGTCCTCAGCGATATTTTGGTCGTGGTGGCAGATGTTACCATCTGAACGTAGCAAGTTATCATCGACGAAGGCGACCAATCGTTGAAATAAGTCCTCCGGGCGCTCGTCAGGCTCGAGACGTATATCAGTGAAGTCAATGAAATGCGCGCCTGTGGACTGGAATCCGTAGTGTAACCGAATGACTTGCCAGATGGCTGTTAGTGAAGTGGAGTTTTTGACTATGGTGTTCCGAGAAATAATCGGTCAGTAGTTTGCGATTTGGCCCAACATAAGCTCTAGCATGTATGCTTTCTGCTGGGCTGTGTGGCAGATACTGGCTGGCACGTCGTCTGCGTCATTAGTTAGTCCACGGTGAGGATGGGCTGCTGCCTTCTTCTGCCACCTCGCATCTTCCGATATGAAATCGGTGAAATTTGTGTCCAGCGACAGAACATACAGTAGGTTCTGTCGCCAGTTTTCAAACGTGTTGACAGTCTCTTGTTTTGTTAGGCACCACTGTTTCGGTGCTCGATGGCTGGCCATATTTTAGCTTAATAGTAGCGCTACCCAGCGGGGAAACTGCTGACTAATTGTGATTCAAAGTTTTCAGTGCGACTGACCAGTTTTGTAGTTTATGTTGCACGTGGGTGCTTAATAAAGCTGCCACAACTGTAGTCATACGGTCGCTACAAAACTCTGATGAAATAGACACCACTATAGCATTAAGTAAACATATTTATTGGAAGTATTTATCAACACGTTAAACCAACCGTAACATGGCCGACACACGAGGAGTGAAGACGAACCTCCGATACAGTCCGCTAGGTGTCGTCGTACAGTTCAGCCACACACATAGTGGTGCAGGTACACTGTACGAGGCACCCACCTTCACATGGCTGAGTACCCAGGTAGACTGTACGAGGTACCCTACTTCACATGGCTGAGTACCCAGGTAGACTGTACGAGGTACCCACCTTCACATGGCTGAGTACACAGGTAGACTGTACGAGGTACCCTACTTCACATGGCTGAGTACCCAGGTAGACTGTACGAGGCACCCACCTTCACATGGCTGAGTACACAGGTAGACTGTACGAGGTACCCTACTTCACATGGCTGAGTACACAGGTAGACTGTATGACTCACCCACCTTCACATGGCTGAGTACCCAGGTAGACTGTACGAGGCACCCACCTTCACATGGCTGAGTACCCAGGTAGACTGTACGAGGTACCCTACTTCACATGGCTGAGTACACAGGTAGACTGTACGAGGTACCCTACTTCACATGGCTGAGTACACAGGTAGACTGTATGAGTCACCCACCTTCACATGGCTGAGTACACAGGTAGACTGTATGAGGCACCCACCTTCACATGGCTGAGTACCCAGGTAGACTGTACGAGGCACCCACCTTCACATGGCTGAGTACCCAGGTAGACTGTACGAGGCACCCACCTTCACATGGCTGAGTACCCAGGTAGACTGTACGAGGCACCCACCTTCACATGGCTGAGTACACAGGTAGACTGTACGAGGCACCCACCTTCACATGGCTGAGTACCCAAGTAGACTGTACGAGGCACCCACCTTCACATGGCTGAGTACACAGGTAGACTGTACGAGGCACCCACCTTCACATGGCTGAGTACCCAGTAGACTGTACGAGGCACCCACCTTCACATGGCTGAGTACACAGGTAGACTGTACGAGGCACCCACCTTCACATGGCTGAGTACCCAAGTAGACTGTACGAGGCACCCACCTTCACATGGCTGAGTACACAGGTAGACTGTACGAGGCACCCACCTTCACATGGCTGAGTACACAGGTAGACTGTACGAGGCACCCACCTTCACATGGCTGAGTACACAGGTAGACTGTACGAGGCACCCACCTTCACATGGCTGAGTACCCAGGTAGACTGTACGAGGCACCCACCTTCACATGGCTGAGTACACAGGTAGACTGTACGAGGCACCCACCTTCACATGGCTGAGTAGACAGGTAGACTGTACGAGGCACCCACCTTCACATGGCTGAGTACCCAGGTAGACTGTACGAGGCACCCACCTTCACATGGCTGAGTACACAGGTAGACTGTACGAGGCACCCACCTTCACATGGCTGAGTACACAGGTAGACTGTACGAGGCACCCACCTTCACATGGCTGAGTACACAGGTAGACTGTACGAGGCACCCACCTTCACATGGCTGAGTACCCAGGTAGACTGTACAAGGCACCCACCTTCACATGTCTGAGTACACAGGTAGACTGTACAAGGCACCCACCTTTACATGGCTGAGTACACAGGTAGACTGTATGAGTCACCCACCTTCAATTGGCTGAGTACCCAGGTAGACTGTACGAGGCACCCACCTTCACATGGCTATGTACACAGGTAGACTGTACGAGGCACCCACCATCACATGGCTATGTACACAGGTAGACTGTACGAGGCACCCACCTTCACATTGCGGAGCTCGTACTTGGCTCCACTCCTCATGGACTTGTAGTACTCGTCAGGGATGTTCTCCAGCTGCCTGGGAGTGATGTCCTCCTGTGTCCCTGTTCCTTTTGTGTCGGAGCTGCTTGCATACACCTTGATGACGTAGTTAGGAGAGATGGGAGAGGGAAGGGGAAGAGCAGCCCCAAAGTTCTGCAGGGTGAAATTGAAGGAGATGGGGGTGGAAAACCCTGGCACTAGACGATCTGTTTGCGTCATAGAGAGACGACTCATCTTGAGGGCGTCTAAAACACACGCCACAAACAACAGCAGTTCTTTAGCCAAGTAGTTCTGCTACTGCTTTACAAATGTAAACAATTCAAGTCATCTCCAACCGACTGGATAGAAGTAACTCTCACCCACCACATACAGTCATATCCCAACACAACCAGTACTGAAGACACTCCCTACACATATCATGTCTCACCCACCCACCCACCCAAACAGTCTGAAAATATCACTTTCCAGAGTGTGTGTGCGTGCGTGCGTGCGTGCGTGCGTGCGTGCGTGCGTGCGTGCGTGCGTGCGTGCGTGCGTGCGTGCGTGCGTGTGTGTGTTAGGATAATGTTTTCAGTTTGTTTTCTACCAGGACATTTTAGGTGGCTCATGTAATGCGATAATATTAATAAATACCATCATACATTATTTTGTTAATTTTTATAAAACAAAAACCTACACATTACGTAGCTAACAATTAATGTTTTGCTTTTAAACTAACACATTTGTAACATCAGTAACTCTATAATACTCACCTTTAGCACAAACCAAGATAACTGGTGTGGCAAACTCATTGTTGGTCCCATATTGTTCTTCAACGTCTACAAGAGAAAATGGACATCCTGCTCTGATCCCACAGTGAACAAACCATGCCAGCATTGTCTTCATTCATTCAGGCTTATCGCAGAGCCACGTACAGGCTTGCATGTTATTTGGTTAATAAGACTAAAGCAAAATTCAGCGTATCAACAAATATGCCATTGGCCCAGGGGATATATCTTCACCAAAGTACGGATGACAACTGTGAAGTGTCTACCTACTCGGACTCTCAACACATTCACATTATTAGCATTTAACAACCCTGCAACCAATATAGTCTTGCATTCTGACATCAGCATTGCAGTGCATGCTAAATGAGACCAAGTGTCAACTTTGGAGGGAAGTAATATTCACTGGCACAATAATTCACTTATCAATCAGCTCACCTGTTCCTTAGATTTCATAAAAAGATCAGCCAAAACATAAACACAGCTAGCATTCGAGCATTCCATCTGGTGTTTTGTAAAAATGTTGGCCTCAAATGTTTTCATTTTGATAAATGTAACACAGAGTTGCTTATGCGAAACCTGTAACAGGCTACTTCTATCAACATTGTTGGTAGAGACAATGCCTGACAGAGGTCAGTCACATAATTGTAACTGTGATGTAGATCTACTGACTGTCATTTTAAGGTTGTTGGACAAAACACGCTTTGTGTAAATAAACGGTTGCTGTGGAAACTGTTTGTTGAAACAGTTAGCATGATGTCATCCTTCAGACACAGGATACTCACTTTGTCTACACATGTGTGACACCTACCTGTGGTGGCTGAGTAGATGATGTATATAGGACCACAGTATTTGTCATCAACACTCTGAGGTATGACAATAGGGGGACCACTGAGGTAGAGGACCGTGTCACCCTGTGGTAGGACCCGGTCCAGTTCGTGCTTCGCTGGACCATAGCCAAACCCTTCATAGGCCAGCTGTAATAGAAGTTTGTACAGGTGAATGTTTGTACAACTGAAAGTTTGTACAATTGTAAGTTAGTATAATTAAACATTTGTAAAAATTGAAAGTTTGTTCAACTCAGTTTGATCAACTCAACATTTGTTCAATACAAGATTTCTCTAAATGAATATTTTTCCCAAATCCAAGTACATTTAACTCAATGTCAGTGATCAACTTGTCCAATTCACATCTTTTTCAACTCACTGTTTGTATAACTCAATTTGTCTATGCTAATGTTTGTTGAGGACACTGTGAGTTGAACAAACATTAAGTGCATGTGTTGTGGGGCACACATCTACCAAGTGGCACTGCCAGTGTGTTCAACTCAGTGTGTTCAAATCAGTGTGTTCAACTCAGTGTGTTTAAATTAGTGTGTTCAACTCAAAGATAATTCAATTCAATTAATACATATTAATTATAGAAAAGAAATCAATGAATGAACGAGTCAGTAAACAATAACAACTATGTGTGAACTGATGCCACTGCTGGAGACACAACAATAACAACTATGTGTGGAGTGATGCCACTGCTGGAGACACAACAATAACAACTATGTGTGGAGTGATGCCACTGCTGGAGACACAACAATAACAACTATGTGTGGAGTGATGCCACTGCTGGAGACACAACAATAACAACTATGTGTGGAGTGATGCCACTGCTGGAGACACAACAATAACAACTATGTGTGGAGTGATGCCACTGCTGGAGACACAACAATAACAACTATGTGTGGAGTGATGCCACTGCTGGAGACACAACAATAACAACTATGTATGGAGTGCTGCTACTGCTGGAGACACAACAATAACAACTATGTGTGGAGTGATGCCACTGCTGGAGACACAACAATAACAACTATGTGGGGAACTGATGCCACTGCTGGAGGACACAACAATAACAACTATGTGTGGAGTGATGCCACTGCTGGAGACACAACAATAACAACTATGTGTGGAGTGCTGCCACTGCTGGAGACACAACAATAACAACTATGTGTGGAGTGATGCCACTGCTGGAGACACAACAATAACAACTATGTATGGAGTGCTGCTACTGCTGGAGACACAACAATAACAACTATGTGTGGAGTGATGCCACTGCTGGAGACACAACAATAACAACTATGTGTGAACTGATGCCACTGCTGGAGACACAACAATAACAACTATGTTGGAGTGATGCCACTGCTGGAGACACAACAATAACAACTATGTGTGGAGTGATGCCACTGCTGGAGACACAACAATAACAACTATGTGTGGAGTGATGCTACTGCTGGAGACACAACAATAACAACTATGTGTGAACGAGTGCCACTGCTGGAGACACAACAATAACAACTATGTATGGAATGCTGCACTGCTGGAGACACAACAATAACAACTATGTGTGGAGATCCACTGTGAGACACAACAATAACAACTATGTGTGGAGTGATGCCGCTGCTGGAGACACAACAATAACAACTAGGGGGAAAGTGATGCACTGCTGGAGACACAACAATAACAACTATGTGTGGAGTGATGCCACTGCTGGAGACACAACAATAACAACTATGTATGGAGTGATGACCCTGCTGGAGACACAAAAGTAACAACATGTGTGGAGTGATGCCACTGCTGGAGACAAACAATAACAACTATGTGTGGAGTGATGCCACTGCTGGAGACACAACAATAACAACTATGTGTGGAGTGATGCCACTGCTGGAGACACAACAATAACAACTATGTGTGGAGTGATGCCACTGCTGGAGACACAACAATAACAACTATGTGTGGAGTGATGCCGCTGCTGGAGACATAACAATAACAACTATGTGTGGAGTGATGCCACTGCGGGAGACACAGCAATAACAACTATGTTTGGAGTGATGCCACTGCTGGAGAACAACAGAGAGAACTATGGTGGATGCCAGTGCGTCTGGGACAGAAGAATGACAGACTAGGAATGGCAAGTATGCCAGCAGTGGGACTCACAGAAGGATAATCACTGAGGTGCAGAGATGCACATCATGGAGCACAAATGGAATCACATTGAGAGGGAATACCACAGCTGGGCACATACACTATGGAGTGTCTGCAACACACAGCAGGGGTGAGTGTCTCGGGGGAAAGGGACAGAGAGGGAATATACAGAGAGGGAATGGACAGAGGGGGAAAGGACAGAGAGGGAATACACAGAGAGGGAATAAACAGAGAGGGAATAACAGAGAGGGAATACAGAGAGGGAATGGACAGAGAGGGAATAAACAGAGAGGGAATGGACAGAGTGGAATACACAGAGAGGGAATAGACAGAGAGGGAATGAACAGAGAGGAATAACAGAACAATAACAGAGAGGGATGACATAGAGGGAAAACAATAACAGAGGGGAATACAGAGAGGTAACAAAAAAGAGAGTGAATGACAGAGAGGGAAACAAAATGAATACACAGAAGGAATGGACAGAGGGGAACACAAGAGGAATATACAACAGGGGAATGGACAAGGGAATACAAGAGGGAATACACAGAGAGGTAATGGACAGAAGGAATGGACAGAGAGGGAATGGACAGAGAGGGAATAACAGAGAGGGAATGGCAGAGGAAAGGACAGAGAGGATACACAGAGAGGGAAAAACAGAGAGGAATGGACAGAGAGGAAGACAGAGAGGGAATGGACAGAGAGGGAATGGACAGAGGAAACAAAACAGAGGAATACACAGAGGGAATATCAGAGGGAATAACAGAGAGAATGACAGAGAGGAATGGACAGAGAGGATCACAGAGAGGATAACAAGAGGTATATCAGAGAGGGAATGGACAGAAGAATGGACAGAGAGGGAATGAGAGGGAAGACAGAGAGGAATAACAAGATGGGGAGGATACACAGAGAGGGAATACAGAGAGGGAATGGACAGAGGGAATGGACAGAGAGGGAATGACAGAAGGGAATGCAGAGAGGGAAAACAGAGAGGATGACAAGAGGAATGGAAAAATACACAGAAGGAAAAACAAGGAACAGAGAGGGAATGGACAGAGGGGAATGACAGAGAGGGAATACAGAGGGTGGAAAGGATCACAGAGGGAATACACAGAAGGGAATGGACAAAGATGCAGGGAATACACAGAGGGAATACAGAGAGGGAAGGACAGAGAGGAATACACAGAGAGGATAACAGAGAGGGAAGGACAGAGAGGAAGACAGAGAGGGAATACAAATGGAGAGAGGAATGGACAGAGAGGGAATGGACAGAGAGGAATACACAGAGAGGAAATACAGAGAGGGAATGGACAGAGAGGTAATGGACAGAGAGGGAATGGACAGAGAGGGAAAGGACAGAGAGGTAATACACAGAGAGGGAATATACAGAGAGGGAATGGACAGAGAGGTAATGGACAGAGAGGGAATGGACAGAGAGGGAATGGACAGAGAGGGAAAGGACAGAGAGGTAATACACAGAGAGGGAATATACAGAGAGGGAATGGACAGAGAGGTAATGGACAGAGAGGGAATGGACAGAGAGGGAATGGACAGAGAGGTAATGGACAGAGAGGGAATGGACAGAGAGGGAATGGACAGAGAGGGAATAACAGAGAGGGAATGGACAGAGAGGGAATGACAGAGAGGGAATAAACAGAGAGGGAATGGACAGAGAGGGAATGGACAGAGAGGGAATGGACAGAGAGGGAAAGGACAGAGAGGGAATGGACAGAGAGGGAATAAACAGAGAGGGAATGGACAGAGAGGGAATAACAGAGAGGGAATACACAGAGAGGGAATAAACAGAGAGGGAATGTAAAGAGAGAATGCAGAGAGGGAATAACAGAGAGGGAATAACAGAGGAATACAGAGAGGAATGGACAGAGAGAATGACAGAGAGGGAATGACAGAGAGGAAGGACAGAGAGGAATACAGAGAGGGAATGCAGAGAGGGAATAAACAGAGAGGGAATAAAGAGAGGGAATACAGAGAGGGAATGACAGAGAGGAATGGCAGAGAGGGAATGACAGAGAGGGAACAGAGAGGAATACAGAGAGGGAATAAACAGAGAGGGAATTAAGAGAGGGAATGCAGAGAGGGAAACAGAGGGGAATAAACAGAGAGGGAATAAAGAGGAATACAGAGAGGGAATGGACAGAGAGGAATGGACAGAGAGGGAATGGCAAGAGGGAATACAAGAGGGAATGACAGAGAGGGAGACAGAGAGGAATACAGAGAGGGAAGGACAGGAGGAATAACAGAGAGGGAATAACAGAGAGGGAATGAAGAGAGAATGGACAGAGAGGGAATGACAGAGAGGAGGACAGAGAGGGAAGGACAGAGAGGGAATAAAAAACAGAGAGGGAATAAACAGAGAGGGAATGACAGAGAGGGAATAAACAGAGAGGGAATGGACAGAGAGGGAATGAAAGAGAGGGAATGGACAGAGAGGGAATGGACAGAGAGGGAAACAGGAGGGAAACAGAGAGGGAATGGACAGAGAGGGAATGGACAGAGAGGGAAGGACAGAGAGGGAATGACAAGAGGAATAAACAGAGAGGGAATAACAGAGAGGGAATAACAGAGAGGGAATGGAAGAGAGGGTAATGGACAGAGAGGGAATGGACAGAGAGGGAAAGGAAGAGAGAGGAAAACAGAGAGGGAATGGCAAGAGGGAAAGACAGAGAGGGAATACCAGAGGGGAATAACAGAGAGGGAATGGAAGAGAGGGAATGGACAGAGAGGGAAACAGAGAGGGAAAGGAGAAGGGAATGACAGAGGGAATGGACAGAGAGGGAATAAACAGAGAGGGAATATACAGAGAGGGAATGGACAGAGAGGGAATAAACAGAGAGGGAATAAACAGAGAGGGAAAAACAGAGAGGGAATGGACAGAGAGGGAAACAGAGAGGGAATAACAGAGAGGAATGGACAGAGGGGAAGACAGAGAGGGAAAACAGAGAGGTAATAACAGAGAGGGAATGGACAGAGAGGGAATGGACAGAGAGGGAATGGACAGAGAGGGAAAGGACAGAGAGGAATAACAGAGAGGGAATGGACAGAGAGGGAATAACAGAGAGGGAATATACAGAGAGGGAATGGACAGAGAGGGAATGGACAGAGAGGGAATGGACAGAGAGGGAATGGACAGAGAGGGAATATACAGAGAGGGAATGGACAGAGAGGGAAAGACAGAGAGGTAATACAGAGAGGGAATATACAGAGAGGGAATGGACAGAGAGGTAATGGACAGAGAGGGAATGGACAGAGAGGGAATGGACAGAGAGGAATGGACAGAGAGGAAACAGAGAGGGAATAACAGAGAGGGAATGGACAGAGAGGAAGGACAGAGAGGAAACAGAGAGGGAATGGACAGAGAGGGAAAGGACAGAGAGGAATAACAGAGAGGGAATACAGAAGGGAATGGACAGAGAGGAATACAGAGAGGGAAGGACAGAGAGGGAATGGACAGAGAGGAATGGACAGAGAGGGAATGACAGAGAGGAATCCAAGAGGGAATAACAGAAGGAATGGACAGAGAGGAAGGACAGAGAGGAATACAGAAGGGAATGGACAGAGAGGGAAAGGACAGAGAGGAATACAGAGAGGGAATACAGAAGGGAATGGACAGAGAGGAATGGACAGAGAGGGAAGGACAGAGAGGGAATACAGAAGGGAATGGACAGAGAGGGAAGGACAGAAGGTAATACAGAGAGGGAATACAGAGAGGGAAGGACAGAGAGGGAAATGGACAAGAGGGAATGGACAGAGAGGTAAGGACAGAGAGGGAATGGACAGAGAGGGAATGACAGAGAGGAATAACAGAGAGGGAATAACAAGAGGGAATAAAGAAGGAATAAACAGAGAGGGAAGGACAGAGAGGTAAGGACAGAGAGGGAATGGACAGAGAGGGAAAGGACAGAGAGGAATACAGAAGGGAATAAACAGAGAGGGAATGTAAAGAGAGGGAATAAACAGAGAGGGAATGGACAGAGAGGGAATAAACAGAGAGGGAATGGACAGAGGGAATGGACAGAGAGGGAATGGACAGAGAGGAATGGACAGAGAGGGAATGGACAGAGAGGGAATGGACAGAGAGGGAATACAGAAGGGAATGGACAGAGAGGGAAGGACAGAAGGAAACAGAGAGGGAATAACAGAGAGGGAATGTAAAGAGAGGGAATAACAGAGAGGGAATGGACAGAGAGGTAATGGACAGAGAGGGAATGGACAGAGAGGGAAAGGACAGAGAGGAATACACAGAGAGGGAATAAACAGAGAGGGAATGTAAAGAGAGGGAATAAACAGAGAGGGAATGCACAGAGCGGGAATAAACAGAGAGGGAATGTAAAGAGAGGGAATAAACAGAGAGGGAATGGACAGAGAGGGAATGCAAAGAGAGGGAATGGACAGAGAGGGAATAACAGAGAGGGAATAAACAGAGAGGGAATAAACAGAGAGGGAATGGACAGAGAGGGAATAAACAGAGAGGGAATAAACAGAGAGGGAATAAACAGAGAGGGAATAAACAGAGAGGGAATGAACAGAGAGGGAATAAACAGAGAGGGAATGTAAGAGAGGGATTGAACAGAGAGGGTATACACATAGAGGGAATATACAGAGATGGAACGGACAGAGAGGGAAAGGACAGAGAGGGAATGGACAAAGAGGGAATGGACAGAAAGAATGGACAGAGAGGGAATGGACAGAGAGGGAATGGACAGAAAGGGAATGTACAGAGAGGGAATGGACAGAGAGGGAATGGACAGAGAGGAAACAGAAGGAATGGACAGAGAGGGAATGGACAGAGAGGGAAAGGACAGAGAGGGAATGGACAGAGAGGGAAAGGACAGAGAGGGAATAAACAGAGAGGGAATAAACAGAGAGGGAATATACAGAGAGGGAATGGCCAAAGATGGAATACACAGAAGGAATGGACAGAGAGGGAAAGGACAGAGAGGGAAAGGACAGAGAGGGAATGGACAGAGAGGGAATGGACAGAGAGGGAATGAAACAGAGAGGGAATATACAGAGAGGGAATATACAGAGAGGGAATGGCCAAAGATGGAATACACAGAAGGAATGGACAGAGAGGGAAAGGACAGAGAGGGAATGGACAGAGAGGGAAAGGACAGAGAGGGAATGGCCAAAGATGGAATACACAGAGGGAATGGACAGAGAGGGAATGGACAGCGATGGAATGGACAGAGAGGGAATACACAGGATGGATGGACAGTGAGGGAATACACAGGGAATGGACAGAGAGGGAAAGGACAGAGAGGGAAAGGACAGAGAGGGAAAGGACAGAGAGGGAAAGGACAGAGAGGGAATGGCCAAAGATGGAATACACAGAGGGAATGGACAGAGAGGGAATGGACAGCGATGGAATGGACAGAGAGGGAATACACAGGATGGATGGACAGTGAGGGAATACACAGAAAGGGAATGGACAGAGAGGGAAAGGACAGATAGGGAATGGACAGAGAGGGAAAGGACAGATAGGGAATGAACAGAGAGGGAATGGTTAGAGATTAAGGAGTGTAAAGAAAAGTGGAGTGAAACATGACAATAAAAAAGCAAGCATCAAGAAGCACTTTCACGGCCACCCTCAGCCCAGCTGGTTTGGACAAAGAGAAGAAAACCTTACCATCAGTGCACTTGAGCAGTGCAGAGATGTCTGTGCACTGGAAGTCGTTACTGGCGACACCGTCTCTGAACGCTGGCACTGTCTCCACCAACATCTTGTACCTGACACAGAGGAAGCGACTGCTGGTGGCACAGCTGGCTGCTGCCACATACACCTCCATCTCCCCAGCCACTGCATACTCCATCTTGTCTGTGAGGTCCCCACTCAGTGCTGCCCTCGTTGCTGCACTCAGCTGCGTCTTGGTCATGTCAGTAATCAACAGTGGAGACTGGTTGTTCAGTGTGTCAGGTGTCAAGTCCTTCTGATCACTGAGGTAGAACTCAAAGTTGGTGAGGAGTTGTGAGGTGCCACTGAGTCGCGCTCCACTGAACGCCAAGGTGGCAGTGAATAACATCGGAACTTTGCTGTTTTGATAGATGGACATTGTGCTGCCAAGCAGGGACGCACTGAAGCTGTCTGGAGTGATGCTGATATCTAGCAACAGAATAAATGCAGTCAGGCAAATATGCGTTTTTCATTGGTGTTCTTCTTTGAAAGTCAAAGATATTTTTATTCAAGCACGACTAACACTTAGTATTTAGTTAATTTTACGTTAATGCCACGTTATATTCGGATATGCAAATATATCAGAATGTTACAACATTCTGATAATGAATGAACTTACTGTACTATGGAATCTTGCCAAATTCACCTGTTCATTTGCTATTATCAACCAATAAACATTACATCGGACAACCACATGAATGAAATATAACTGTTTATTGTGAATTAGCTAATTTAATAATACATATATATATATGTTGTTTAATATTATCAAACTGGTTGCTCATTACAGACTCCCAATGAAAAATACATTGTCTTAAAATTTACAATTTCAGACTTCCCAGGGTTATAGCCTGTCCTATTTTAAATAACCATAGCTATAAAAACATTTGATAAAAAGAATCATTTGAGCAAATGTAAATGTGTTACCTAATATGCGTTAACTAAACTGTTGCATTTGAATGTTGACTGGTCTCTTACTGAAATGTGTTGTATACATTAGGCTTGAGCCTACCTCTGATGGCATCAAGACTGGTCTCTTACTGAAATGTGTTGTATACATTAGGCTTGAGCCTACCTCTGATGGCACCAAGACTGGTCTCTTACTGAAATGTGTTGTATACATTAGGCTTGAGCCTACCTCTGATGGCATCAAGACTGGTCTCTTACTGAAATGTGTTGTATACATTAGGCTTGAGCCTACCTCTGATGGCATCGAGACTGGTCTCTTACTGAAATGTGTTGTATACATTAGGCTTGAGCCTACCTCTGATGGCATCGAGACTGGTCTCTTACTGAAATGTGTTGTATACATTAGGCTTGAGCCTACCTCTGATGGCATCGAGACTGGTCTCTTACTGAAATGTGTTGTATACATTAGGCTTGAGCCTACCTCTGATGGCATCGAGACTGGTCTCTTACTGAAATGTGTTGTATACATTAGGCTTGAGCCTACCTCTGATGGCATCAAGACTGGTCTCTTACTGAAATGTGTTGTATACATTAGGCTTGAGCCTACCTCTGATGGCACCAAGACTGGTCTCTTACTGAAATGTGTTGTATACATTAGGCTTGAGCCTACCTCTGATGGCATCAAGACTGGTCTCTTACTGAAATGTGTTGTATACATTAGGCTTGAGCCTACCTCTGATGGCATCAATGAGCACTGGCTGTCTGGTCAGGTCAACGCACTGGACGTTGTCTGATTCCGAGTTGTCCTGAACTTGGTTCTTGGTCACCAGCTTGAGACACATGTACGTGTTGCCTAAGACAACAGCAAATTGGACTTAAGGCTCACTTCGTAATGCATTCACAACTACCTAAGTTGATGAGAAAATAAAATACATTTCTGTGAGGTCTCTATCTCTCTCTCAGTGAACAGCGAATGGGCCGGATAAGATATTCATCCCCAATAATGAACGATGAGGAGGGCTGATCACCTCCACATAACATTACACACACACAACTAAGTACTTCATCTAGTACCTAAATGATGTATCATGGTGCTACAGGTCTACTCCACCAGGAGACACCACTATCTTGCTACTACTTCACATAAGATAATTGTTTGTGCTTATATGAAAATATTATATAATAATGAAATGTTTGTTAAGTTGAACATAAACATTTATATACCGGCACCATCGTACATCTAATGTTACATACACACAATTTAGTAGCTGTGAATATAGTTCATTTCATCCTTCTTTTAATGCCAATACCTGATAATGTGTAGTAACTCCAAAGTTTAAAGGTATGTTGTAATTACCAATGATATCTTCCACCTTAGGGCTGATGTCAGCTCTGATGTCAACATAACTCAACCTCTGGCCCACGTGAAGGGGTTCGGTTCTTGATGGGGTATCCAACCCTTGAAATGACACCTCCTGCAGTTGCTTAGCCTCAGTGAGGTTTGGGTTTTGGCTGAGGTAGAACTCAAAGTCAAAGATGTCTGTCATCTGAGCAGTAATCTCGTCACCTCTGTTCATGACGACAGCACTGAACACCACCTCTGTTGGTTTGTCCGTGATGAAGCTGGACTGGTTTGTGGATGTCATGTTGAAGAACACGAGGCCAATGGCTGTAGGAGAACGCCACGGAGGTAAGGTTACTCAGCAGTTCAAGACACAGAGGGTCAATGTAACCTAATTCTTGAGAAGGACAACTCTGAAAACCAAGCTCGACAAGACTCTAGTCACAAACATGTGGCTAACATAGAGTGATGAGCTAATAATCATCATCATCATCATAAGTCATTGAGGGACATTAGTGCTTGGATATAGCTGTCTGCTGACATAAGGGACTACAGTACAGCAGCATGAAACTGTTACCTGTGATGCCGGGACAGTTGAGGAAAACAGATGCCCAGGCGTAGTTGTTGTCCTCGTCAATCTCTGCGATGGCTTCGTCCGAGTCAACCATCACCCCCAGGTAGAGCCACTCGCCACAGAACCGCTGCACTGCTGCTCCTGTCTCCTCTGAGTTGATGTGACTCGACACTACAACACCAGTGACACACATCACACCTTGACTGAGTGAGTGGTGACAGTGAGTGTGTGGAGTGAGTATGTGTGAGTGAGTGAGAGTATGGAGTATATGTGGTGAGTGAGTGAGTGAGAGTGAGAGTGAGAGTGAGGAGTAGTGAGAGTGAGAGAGTGAGAGTGAGAGTGAGTGAGAGTGAGTGAGAGTGAGAGTGAGAGTGAGTGAGAGTGAGTGAGTAGAGTGAAGTGAGAGTGAGAGTGAGAGATGAGTGAGAAGTGAGAGTGAGAGTGAGAGTGAGTGAGAGTGAGGAGTGGAGAGAGTGAGTGAGAGATGAGGAGTGAGAGTGAGAGTGAGGAGTGAGTGAGAGGTGAGAGTGAGTGAGTGAGAGTGAGTGGGGTGAGAGGAGGTGAGTGAGAGTGGGGTGAGAGTGAGTGAGAGTGAGTGAAGAGTGAGTGAGAGTGAGGAGTGAGAGTGAAGTGAGAGTGAGTGGAGAGTGAGTGAGAGTGAGAGGAGAGTGAGTGAGAGTGAGGTGAGAGTGAGGGGAGAGGAGAGTGAGAGTGAGGTGAGTGAAGTAGAGGAGAGATGAGAGTGGAGTGAGATGAAGTGAGTGAGTGAGAGTGAGAGTGAGAGTGAGGAGTGAGAGTGAGTGAGTGAGAGAGAGTGAGTGAGAGTGAGAGTGAGTGAGAGTGAGTGAGAGAGTGAGTGAGAGTAGAGTGAGAGAGTGAGAGGAGGAGAGTGAGAGTGAGAGTGAGAGTGAGAGTGAGAGTGAGAGTGAGGAGAGTGAGAGTGAGAGTGAGAGTGAGAGTGAGAGTGAGAGTGAGAGTGAGAGTGAGTGAGAGTGAGTGAGAGAGTGAGTGAGAGTGAGTGAGAGTGAGTGCATGCATGTCTGAGTGAGCAAGCGAGTGGTGTGGGTGATTGATTGATTGATTGAGTGAGTGAGTGAGTGAGTGAATGAGTGAGTGAGTGAGTGAGTGATTGATTGAGTGATTGAGTGATTGATTGATTGAGTGATTGAGTGAGCGAGCGAGCGAATGTGGGAGAGTGATGTGATTAGGGATTGAGGGATTGACTGAGTGATTGACTGAGTGAGTGATTGATTGAGTGAATGATTGAGTGATTGAGTGATTGATTGAGTAAGTGATTGAGTGATTGAGTGAGTGATTGAGTAATTGAGTGATTGAGTGATTGAGTGATTGAGTGATTGAGTGATGTGAGTGAGTGAGTGAGTGGTGGTGAGTGAGTGAGTGAGTGAGTGAGTGAGTGAGTGAGTGAGTGAGTGAGTGAGTGAGTGAGTGAGCGAGCGAGCGAGTGAGTGTGTGAGTGAGTGAGTGTGTGAGTGACTGCATGTGGTGTGAGTGCATGAAAAGATGTGAATGTTCAAATAACAGTAATTATTTCACAAAACACTTCAGGTCTGACTCTTCGTTCACCCTGGGCAATGTCGGTCTACTAGTGAAGTCCAGTGGAATCAATATTTTTAAAAAATTCACTTCCTGAAAGGTTAGTGGCCATGTCAAATAATTGAACATTTTTTAATGTATCTCTTTAAAAATTCAGTCAAATTTGGCATAAAATGTTTCATAGCTCTAGTGTTTTCTCTATCAAACAGTCGACGAACTTTTGTGTTGCAAAGGTGTCAAAATGTCATAGAAATTATGTTACTACATTAATTGGCAATAGGATCAGCCATACAATGCCCAGACCATCCATTTATACTTTTATTTTGAGCACAGTGAGGAATAACACGCAATATAACGAATATCTCTTTTTTTTACTATTTCATATATAGGTCTATATTTAGAATGTTTATATATAATATATATATATATATATATATTAATAATTTATTATAACTACTATTTGTACATTTATGCAAAGCACCTGAGAGCAGCAATATATGTTTTGGGCACTATACAAATAAATTGTATTATTATTTAACCTTTCAGACTTTAGCTATATTATAAAATTATTTTATAAAATTTTCACATGATCAAATATCAGTTGAACAAATCACTTCATGTGATCAAATATCAGTTGAACAGATCACTTTATGTGATCAAATATCAGTTGAACAGATCACTTCATGTGATCAAATATCAGTTGAACAGATCATTTTACGTGATCAAATATCAGTTGAACAGATCATTTCATGGAATCAAATATCAGTTGAACAGATCACCCCATGTGATCAAATATCAGTTGAACAGATCACTTCATGTGATCAAATATCAGTTGAACAGATCACTTCATGTGATCAAATATCAGTTGAACAGATCACTTCATTTGATCAAATATCAGTTGAACAGATCACTTCATGTGTTCAATTATCAGTTGAACAGATCACGTCATGTGATCAAATATATGTTTGTCAGAGTTTGGCCGGCTTAACTTTTGGTCAGAATTATTAGGGTATTGATAGGTAGTGCAAGCTAAAACGCGTAACTTCTAAAAGACCACTTACCTTTAACCATCTCCATCGCCATGCTGCTGCAGGTTGCTTCTGAACCAGCAATGTCGATGGTGAATGAATTAGCAGGGTCTCTGTCTGGTGACATCATCAGTTTATACTTGAACTGTGTTGGAAGCGTTGCCTGTGACAACGGTCCCTTATTGAGGGAGAACTCAAACTTAATGTCAAAATTCACTGTCTTGATGCCTGTTCCTGCCAGCAGGTGGCGTGTCACTCTGGGCAAGACCTCGAAGTTTGCTGCCTTGATATCGACCCCAGCTGCAACAGAGCAACCACCTCAGGTACTTCCTTATCATAATCTTAGCTCCACAGCAAAGATATAAGGACACGCTCAAGAAATAATTATGTTGAAGTGCAGCTCTGAAGGTTCCTAGGAAAGGGCCACAAGGACTCATAGTGGGACACCCTGAAATAATCTGCAACCATAAATCAAACAGTTTCACAGAGTGTGATATAAGGATATAGCTATGATTATCTGCAAGAATTACCCTAGGTAACACAGGATTATTACAGTGAACATTAATGTTAACACAACTCTAAGAAATCTTTACTCAAGGCTATGACAGAGCTGCTTAAAAAAACTGTTTGTGAGGTTTCCTAAAAGTACGAACTTACTAGTACAGAAGTCAGCATCATCCCCATCAATAATGGCAACATTGTTCAGCATGTATTTGTTGTTCAACTCATTAGTCTCTGCCACCTGGTGGTCGCTATCCAGAACTAAGATGAGTTCCAGTCCACTAGCACACAGAGGAACAAACTCGGCCTTGGACAATGTAAATTCACCATCTGCAAAGTAACAGACAGTTCATATCTGTTCTTAACAAAGTATGAAAATGGCAATGCATTTAGTAACATCATGACATTTTAGCATGCCAAAACTACATAATTATAATACTATATTAAAATAAAACATTATACATCAATGCATTTATTAACATTATGACATTTTAGCATGTCAAAACTATATCACTATATTAAATTAAAACATTCACAGGATCCATTAAACTTTCGATGCCTCTGCCTTGTCACCTCCTGAGAACAAACAGTGTAAATAAGTCAGCACTAAATCAAGCATTGTGGTTTTTTAAAGTATTATTTCCAAATTGTCATTGATAGAGTGACCACACATTCAATGCATTTGATGCCATACTGCAATTCTTGAACAAACATTTATTCATTAACTAAGAAAACTCAGAACTGAGTCTTTGTGACATGAACAAAAAATTCCAGCTTCAGTGTCATTGACAAGTGACACCAGCTCACACACCTACCTAGCTTCAGTGTCATTGACATGTGACACCAGCTCACACACCTACCTAGCTTCAGTGTCGTTGACGTGTGACACCAGCTCAAACACCTACCTAGCTTCAGTGTCGTTGACATGTGACACCAGCTCAACACCTACTTAGCTTCAGTGTCATTGACATGTGACACCAGCTCACACACCTACCTAGCTTCAGTGTCATTGACAAGTGACACCAGCTCACACACCTACCTAGCTTCAGTGTCATTGACATGTGACACCAGCTCACACACCTACCTAGCTTCAGTGTCGTTGACGTGTGACACCAGCTCAAACACCTACCTAGCTTCAGTGTCGTTGACATGTGACACCAGCTCAACACCTACTTAGCTTCAGTGTCATTGACATGTGACACCAGCTCAAACACCTACTTAGCTTCAGTGTCATTGACATGTGACACCAGCTCAAACACCTACCTAGCTTCAGTGTCATTGACATGTGACACCAGCTCACACACCTACCTAGCTTCAGTGTCATTGACATGTGACACCAGCTCAAACACCTACCTAGCTTCAGTGTCATTGACATGTGACACCAGCTCAACACCTACTTAGCTTCAGTGTCATTGACATGTGACACCAGCTCAAACACCTACTTAGCTTCAGTGTCGTTGACATGTAACACCAGCTCAAACACCTACTTAGCTTCAGTGTCGTTGACATGTGACACCAGCTCAAACACCTACTTAGCTTCAGTGTCGTTGACATGTGACACCAGCTCAAACACCTACCTAGCTTCAGTGTCATTGACATGTGACACCAGCTCACACACCTACCTAGCTTCAGTGTCATTGACATGTGACACCAGCTCAAACACCTACCTAGCTTCAGTGTCATTGACATGTGACACCAGCTCAACACCTACCTAGCTTCAGTGTCATTGACATGTGACACCAGCTCAAACACCTACCTAGCTTCAGTGTCATTGACATGTGACACCAGCTCAACACCTACTTAGCTTCAGTGTCATTGACATGTGACACCAGCTCAACACCTACTTAGCTTCAGTGTCATTGACATGTGACACCAGCTCAACACCTACTTAGCTTCAGTGTCATTGACATGTGACACCAGCTCACACACCTACCTAGCTTCAGTGTCATTGACATGTGACACCAGCTCAAACATCTACCTAGCTTCAGTGTCGTTGACATGTGACACCAGCTCAAACATCTACCTAGCTTCAGTGTCATTGACATGTGACACCAGCTCAAACACCTACCTAGCTTCAGTGTCGTTGATATGTGACACCAGCTCAAACACCTACCTAGCTTCAGTGTCATTGACATGTGACACCAGCTCAAACATCTACCTAGCTTCAGTGTCATTGACATGTGACACCAGCTCAAACACCTACCTAGCTTCAGTGTCATTGACAAGTGACACCAGCTCAAACACCTACCTAGCTTCAGTGTCATTGACATGTGACACCAGCTCAAACACCTACCTAGCTTCAGTGTCATTGACATGTGACACCAGCTCAAACACCTACTTAGCTTCAGTGTCATTGACATGTGACACCAGCTCAAACACCTACCTAGCTTCAGTGTCATTGACAAGTGACACCAGCTCAAACACCTACCTAGCTTCAGTGTCATTGACATGTGACACCAGCTCAAACACCTACCTAGCTTCAGTGTCATTGACATGTGACACCAGCTCAAACACCTGCCTAGCTTCAGTGTCGTTGACATGTGACACCAGAACATACTACATCTACACAGTATCAGTGTCATTGACACAGTGACCTACCTAGCTTCAGTGTCATTGACACAGTGACCTACCTAGCTTCAGTGTCATTGACACAGTGACCTACCTAGCTTCAGTGTTGTTGATGCTGTGACACCAGAATTAATTCTGTCAACTGCCATCTGGAAAGGTATCTCCTTCGTCATTGCATTGTTAGAGATGTTGAATTTGTAGGCAAAGACTGGCGAGTCGTCTGACCTGTAGGCCCAGCCACCATTGGAACCTGAGCAATAGTCAATCACCACATTAACAGACAGAACCATACCAAGTTCATAGAAAAGAAATAGATCTACAGTAGTAATCTAGCATCGCCAAAATGATAAAAGGTGGAGCAAATGTTTTTCTCAAGTGATTTATTTGCTTATATGATGATAAATGTGAATATGACATGGATAGTAATAAATAATGATTAACCCGTCCTATGCACAGGAAGAAACAAAGTCCCAAATTGTCCACTCAAACCTACTCATGCGGGTGTCCCTACACTAAGCAAGCCACAGGCTGTTCAACAGGTGACAGTGGTCATTAGAAATATGGACTCCAAAATGTCAAGTAAAGTTTTTGTCCGAATAGTAAAATGAAACTGTTGAATACATGTATACATGAATTGTTTTGGTGGGCATGAGTGCATACTCCTAACCACTGATCTGATTCAAGGATTACATTTAGATAAGTCAGATTTAATTAAGGTTATTAACTTCTGAAATACTTGCATCATGTGGGTTAAACTGAGAGATTGATGTTACGAATGTAGGCAGGTTATATTCGACAGACATGTAGGAGACATACGTGTACTCACCAGTGATGTCAATGCTGACGTCAAGTTTGAATCTCTTGGGCTGCCCCAGTATGATGTTGCGACCAGCATTCAGTTTGAATGGCAGGATGCCATTGGCATCAGGCTTCACCAACAGGTCAGTGGCCCCTGCAGGTGAACCCACACCAGTCAACATGGCCAACACACCCTATGCAGTAACTCACATATAACTATCTGAATAAAATACGTGAAAATCCATTTCCCATCAAATCGTGCACAATGTCATGTGAGATAGTTACATACATAGTACATTTCATTAGCTGCATACATGTTTGTACAGCATACAGTACTTACGAATGTCACTTATTTATGATTTTGTAGTTCAGACTAAAAAATCTTGATCCTGATCCTTATCATAACATTGATGTAACACACAGTCTTGTGCTGGTTGGGACGGAGCAGTCTTAATGTTGAGCTCACACAATATTCCAGTTGTAAACAAAACATTTGTATCGTAAACAACAGCTACTCGTATTTATTGTCGATGTCAGCATCCATATCCAGAGATACCTTTGAACCGCAATGTAGGACAAAGTACAACTAATTGTGTATTTCCTGCTAATAATGACCACATCATATTACTCACATCACCCTCACATCACCCTCACATCACCCTCACATCACCCTCACATCACCCTCACATCACCCTCACATCACCCTCACATCACCCTCACATCACCCTCACATCACCCTCACATCACCCTCACATCACCCTCACATCACCTTCACATCACCCTCACATCACCCTCACAGCTGACTCTGGCTCCCACTGCACATTACTCACATCACCATGCCCCCAACTGGGCACATGTGAAGACAACAACAAAAGGAAGAGAACTTACCAGGGTCAATGCTGCACACAATGGGGTGTGCCACATAGTTGTTGTACAAGACGCAGTCTTGGTCCGGCCGGGAGTCATCAACTTCCACCTTCAATATTAGGTGATCCACCCCTTGTTGACACAGTTCAGCCGTCAGGTTCACCTTCATTGTGACCCCAGCAAAGTTCAACTTCATATTTGACCCGTGGTTAGCTTCGAAGTGGTGCTCATTGGTGTTGTCAGCAAACGTCCATGTCTCTCGTGGTGGGGTGATGTCTGAGGCCAGTAAACTGCTGAATGTTGCACCCTTCTGGGCGTACAGCTGTAACATGACATAGTGTCAAGT
Organism: Ridgeia piscesae; assembly: GCA_025642075.2. NCBI lineage: Eukaryota > Metazoa > Annelida > Polychaeta > Sabellida > Siboglinidae > Ridgeia > Ridgeia piscesae. Next base: position 24,486 of record JAODUO010001449.1, on the reverse strand, counting down.
ACACGCTTACACTGGCACACAAACAACAACCCAAGGGTGGCAACTGTCACCACAACATTCACACAAGAACACCAACCCAAGGGTGGTAACTGTCACCATAACATTCACACAAGAGCAACAACCTAAGGGTAGCAACAGTCACCATAACATTAATGTTATCATTCACACAAGAACACCAACCCAAGGGTGGCAACTGTCACCATAACATTCACACAAGAGCAACAACCTAAGGGTAGCAACAGTCACCATAACATTAATGTTATCATTCACACAAGAACAACAATCCAAGGGTGGTAACGGTCACCATAACATTCACACAAGAACACCAACCCAAGGGTGGTAACTGTCACCATAACATTCACACAAGAACAACAACCCAAGGGTGGCAACTGTCACCACAACATTCACACAAGAACACCAACCCAAGGGTGGTAACTGTCACCATAACATTCACACAAGAGCAACAACCTAAGGGTAGCAACAGTCACCATAACATTAATGTTATCATTCACACAAGAACACCAACCCAAGGGTGGCAACTGTCACCATAACATTCACACAAGAGCAACAACCTAAGGGTAGCAACAGTCACCATAACATTAATGTTATCATTCACACAAGAACAACAATCCAAGGGTGGTAACGGTCACCATAACATTCACACAAGAACACCAACCCAAGGGTGGTAACTGTCACCATAACATTCACACAAGAACAACAACCCAAGGGTGGTAACTGTCACCATAACATTCACACAAGAGCAACAACCTAAGGGTAGCAACTGTCACCACAACATTCACACAAGAACAACAACCCAAGGGTGGTAACTGTCACCATAACATTCACACAAGAACAACAACCCAAGGGTGGTAACTGTCACCATAACATTCACACAAGAGCAACAACCTAAGGGTAGCAACTGTCACCACAACATTCACACAAGAACAACAACCCAAGGGTGGTAACTGTCACCATAACATTCACACAAGAACAACAACCGAAGGGTGGTAACTGTCACCATAACATTCACACAAGAACAACAACCGAAGGGTGGCAACTGTCACCATAACATTCACACAAGAACAACAACCCAAGGGTGGTAACTGTCACCATAACATTCACACAAGAACAACAACCCAAGGGTGGTAACTGTCACCATAACATTCACACAAGAACAACAACCCAAGGGTGGTAACAGTCACCATAACAGTCACACAAGAGCAACAACCTAAGGGTAGCAACTGTCACCACAACATTCACACAAGAACACCAACCCAAGGGTGGTAACTGTCACCATAACATTCACACAAGAACAACAACCTAAGGGTAGCAACTGTCACCACAACATTCACACAAGAACAACAACCCAAGGGTGGTAACTGTCACCATAACATTCACACAAGAACAACAACCCACGGGTAGCAACTGTCACCACAACATTCACACAAGAACACCAACCCAAGGGTGGTAACTGTCACCATAACATTCACACAAGAACAACAACCGAAGGGTGGCAACTGTTACCATAACATTCACACAAGAACAACAACCGAAGGGTGGCAACTGTTACCATAACATTCACACAAGAACAACAACCCAAGGGTGGTAACTGTCACCATAACATTCACACAAGAACAACAACCCAAGGGTGGTAACTGTCACCATAACATTCACACAAGAACACCAACCCAAGGGTGGTAACTGTCACCATAACATTCACACAAGAACACCAACCCAAGGGTGGCAACTGTCACCATAACATTCACACAAGAACAACAATCCAAGGGTGGCAACTGTCACCATAACATTCACACAAGAACAACAACCCAAGGGTGGTAACTGTCACCACCGAATTCATAGCATTGCCAGAAATGCCATGTCTTTGTTCCAAACACTCGATGAGGATGGAATGATCAATAGTATAGAACACTGCAGATAAATCTAACAGAACAAGTGTAGCAACTCATCCACTGTCTAGCGCCATGTTGTTCTGTATTTTGATAAAAGCCGTTTAGTTTGAGTGCTGACTGTTTTCAAACAGATGTTGTCTAATGTGTCAGTTGTCAACTTCCTCCACCGGGACGAAACTGTCATCGTCTAATGGTGTTGTGAGCTACGAAGTGTCTTCAGGACACAGAGAGTCGTGGATCATCAACATATTTGCTGTGAAAAAACCTGAAATGTATCATCAACATATTTGCTGTGAAAAAACCTGAAATGTCACTGGCAAGTAGAGCATCTGATGTGTGATTAGGCAATACGCAGCCTCTGTGGTTTCCCATCAGGCATAGTTTACAGTCCAAAATATTGACTCAGTGTCATCTTCACTCTGCTCAATTTGGCTCTCATAGTACTTGGTTTTGGTGGCACGTATGTAGTGCCTTGTTGACTATGACACAAAAGTCACACTAGATTTGGTGATGTACGTCCAATGTTGTTAAGCAGCAGTGACGTTCCAGCTGCCTCTGTTTGTGTTCAGTATCACCAGGGGGCAGGCCATGCGGTCAGAGCGTTGTTTGGTTTAACATTGATACCTGGGACTTGATGATATCATTCAACAAGCAATTATAGCTTGTTATTAGGTCATGAGAGGTGCTTCAATATTATGTAGGTTGTTGTCCTAACAGATGCATTCTTTGTAATATCGATCGCACGTAGTTCTTGAAATGTAACGATTGCTCGATTTGTGCGTGGTTTTGACATGCGAGCAGAGAATGACACTGTATAATGATCACTATACATGGACTGATGTTTACAGACTAATTGCATAACATTGGTTAGTCACTTCTAGTTTCTCTATGATGTTATCAGAATCTTCATTTGTCATCAATATAACATCAAGCACGTGACCTTTTTGTCAGTTAGTTCATTGACATGTTGCTCAAGTCTGCCAGTGGAGAGTGAATCTGTGAACCTGCTGGCGTCTGTGTTGGTGTGCAAATCGAGATGAAAGTTGATACAACAATGCTGTCTGCGTATTCAGTATGAATACTTGTGATTTTATTATAAATAGATATGTTTCAGAATTTCAACAAAATACAAGTGGATGTTCACAAGCTGCATGAGTTCAGTGTCAAATTGTTCATGGTGTTATGGATATATTGCCAGGCAATTGGCCATGTGACAGATTAAATGTGACAATTAAATACTCCTTACCTTGAAAGCAAAGTTGGGATAACCAGGTGAAATAGTATGGGAGGCCACGTTGTAGACGTCAACATCAAAGATGAAGGCTGATGGCGACTCAGGGAAGTAGACAGACTTTTGTGTCACCTTCAGGTTGTCCACGTGATACACATCTACACACACAGACACTTGTATAGCAGACAGTCTCACAAGATACATATCTACACACACAGACACTTGTATAGCAGACAGTCTCACAAGATACATATCTACACACACAGACACTTGTATAGCAGACTAAAACAGTCTCACAAGATACATATCTACACACACAGACACTTGTATAGCAGACTGTCTCACAAGATACATATCTACACACACAGACACTTGTATAGCAGACTGCAACAAAGTCTCACAAGATACACATCTACACACACAGACACTTGTATAGCAGACTGCAACAAAGTCTCACAAGATACACATCTACACACACAGACACTTGTATAGCAGACCGCAACAAAGTCTCACAAGATACACATCTACACACACAGACACTTGTATAGCAGACTGCAACAAAGTCTCACAAGATACACATCTACACACACAGACACTTGTATAGCAGACTGCAACAAAGTCTCACAAGATACACATCTACACACACAGACACTTGTATAGCAGACTGCAACAAAGTCTCACAAGATACACATCTACACACACAGACACTTGTATAGCAGACAGCAACAGTCTCACAAGATACATAGTTACATATAGACACTTGTATAGCAGACTGCAACAAAGTCTCACAAGATACACATCTACACACACAGACACTTGTATAGCAGACAGCAACAGTCTCACAAGATACATAGTTACATACAGACACTTGTATAGCAGACTGCAACAAAGTCTCACAAGATAAACATCTACACACACAGACACTTGTATAGCAGACAGCAACAGTCTCACAAGATACATAGTTACATACAGACACTTGTATAGCAGACTGCAACAAAGTCTCACAAGATAAACATCTACACACACAGACACTTGTATAGCAGACAGCAACAGTCTCACAAGATACATAGTTACATACAGACACTTGTATAGCAGACTGCAACAAAGTCTCACAAGATAAACATCTACACACACAGACACTTGTATAGCAGACAGCAACAGTCTCACAAGATACATAGTTACATACAGACACTTGTATAGCAGACTGCAACAAAGTCTCACAAGATACACATCTACACACACAGACACTTGTATAGCAGACAGCAACAGTCTCACAAGATACATAGTTACATATAGACACTTGTATAGCAGACTGCAACAAAGTCTCACAGGTCTCTGCATCTGAATGTTTCCAAAACGAAAAAAATGTGCATCGACTTCCATTGTAATAGAACTGTCATATTGTCATCAACGGTGAACCTGTGGAACAGGTTGATTCATTCAAATACCTCAGTGTTATATTAGATGAAAAATTGTCATTTACAGAGCATGTTACAGCCGTGCAGAAGAAGTCTCAGCAGCGACTGCACGTTCTTCGAAAGTTACAAGCTTTCTATGTTGATCCACTACTTTTTCTACGCTTTTACCGTAGCATAATTGAGCCTCTCTTAACCTACTGCAGCATTTGTTACTATCCTGCTCTTTCTGTGAAAAAACGTTAACAGGCTTCTGAAAATCTCACATGTTTCTGCCAAGATCATTGGTTTACCTACACCAAAGCTCTCCAAAATAATCAACCATGCAATTTTGAAGAAAGCTCGTGCTGTCGCTACTGAGTCTGATCACCCGCTCTCTACGTTCTTCCATGTACTTCCGTCTCAAAGGAGATACCGTTGTATAAAATGTAAAACATCTCGCTATAGCAGGAGTTTTGTGCCTGTGGCCATTAGAATGTTGAATGCTAAATGAGTCATATTTATGTCACCCGGTTGAATTGTTCTTGTAGTGGATACATCTGGAAATTCATTTGCATTTTGTTGTGTCCATCCCAAATATTTTAGATGTGATCATGAGTTGTAAAATGCATATCCTTATCCTTTTTAAGGAGAATAAAGTAAAGTGAAAGTGAAAGATACACATCTACACACACAGGCATGTGTGTGAGTGAGTATATGTTGGCTGAGTCACATAGATACCTCCTTTACAGGGGATGAACACAGAGGCTGCTCGCACGTTGTTTGTCTCATCGGGCTCTGACACTTGTGATGCTGAGTCAACCTCAGCAATGAGAAACACATGGCCACAGTATTGGATCACAACACTGTTTGGTAGACCCTGAAACAAAGAGAAACACATGGCCATGGTACTGGTAAATGTGCCTTTACTGCCTGCTTCTCTAAATATGCCTTTACTGCCTCCCTTCCGTAATGTGTCTTTACTGCCTGCCTCTCTAAATATGCCTTTACTGCCTCCCTTCCGTAATGTGTCTTTACTGCCTGCCTCTCTAAATGGCATTTACAGCCTCCCTACCTAAACATGCATTTACTGTGTCTTTATTTAAATGTGCCTTTACTGCCTCCCTCCATAAATGTGCCTTTACTGCCTCCCTCCCTAAATATGCCTTTACTGCCTCCCTCCCTAAATATGCCTTTACTGCCTCCCTCCCTAAATGTGCCTTTGCTGCCTCCCTCCCTAAATGTGTCTTTACTGCCTCCCTCCATAAATGTGCCTTTACTGCCTCCCTCCCTAAATGTGCCTTTACTGCCTCCCTCCCTAAATGTGCCTTTACTACCTCCCTCCCTAAATGTGCCTTTGCTGCCTCCCTCCCTAAATCTATATTTTTAGAATTAAAATATGTATTTATAAGTAACATACTTACCTGGCTCCGTCGCTTCACAAAGTGCAATAGACTTGACCACGCCCAAGTTGCTCGCCAATAAAATGAAAAATTGACCTATCCCCACAGCTCCCACCATTCCATCCAATCACTGAGTCTCTTCTCTTCGCACTTGGCAAAAAGACTCATACTGTGATAGTTAATCTCCCTATAGCGGGGAAGGAGGGAGGGAGGGTGATATGGTGAAACGATGGAGCCAGGTAAGTATGTTACTCATAAATACATATTTTAATTCTAAAAATATAGAATTTATTGCCTAACATAGACTTAGCCTGGCTCCGTCGCTTCACAAGGTGCATAATCTAGGTGAATGGATGGTGGGATATAGACAATGTTACCTCTAATGATCTCTAATGTTGGGTGCAGAATTGATTCTGCAGCCACTACCGGTCCTAGTTTAAAAGTCGGTGAAGGTGTTACGACAGTGCCAGGTAACAGCTCGCAGAATCTGTCTGTGGAATGTCTGGCCTGTCTGTGGAATGCGAGCGATACAGCCATGGATCGTACCTGGTGTGCCTTAACCTTGTGGGACTCAAGGAGGTGTAGGGTAATTTGTGTAGCTCTCCAGAATTGTTTCCGGATCCACCAGGAGATTGTGGCTGGTACAATGTCTCGTTTATGCCCTGGTTTGAACGACACAAAGAGGAGGTGCTTGTGCTCCCTCCAAGGCATGGACCTTTCTAGGAAGAATCTTAGTGCCCATATTGGGAACAGGAGTCGATCTTCAGTCATGCCATTGCTCAAGTGATGGATAAGTGTTGGAATTGTTCATGAAAGTACGCATTTCGGGCCCTTGCCCAATACTTGCATCTCTGATATGAATGTCAGGCATGTCCCAGAGTAACCATTTTTTCTGTGGACGCAGAGACAGAGCAGGATCTGCCACGTATGAGCACATCCTCCTTGGCTTAGCAGGAATGAGCAAATCAGTGCTTGATTTTGTGATATCGATCCAGAGATGGAGTGACCTGGAAGGAAAGCAGGTCGAACTGGTATCCCAGAAAAAGGAATTTCTGTTTTGGGATCAGTTCCGACTTCTTGTTGTGAATGAGGAGGAGTCACTGGACGTGAGATGGTGAATAGATGAGCCAGTTGTCCAGGTACTGACAGAGAGTGATGCCCATCAGCATTTTATCTCTGTCATAATCTTGGAGAATACCCCAGGTGCTGGAGAAAGGCCGAATGGCATTGCCCGGAATTGGTATATGGTGTCCTGAGTCTGAAATCGAAGACAGTTTCGGTAACCTCTGTGGATGGGTATAGGTATCCAAAAAGATTGATGGAAGTGACCCAGGCGTCTCGAGGGAGAGATCGCCGAATGCTTTCCGCACTCTCCATAGTGAAGTGGGGAATCTCTAGGAAGAGGTGACTGTAACACCCAGGAGATGGAGTGTCGCAGACTACCTCTACAACGTTGTTTGTTGCATGGACTGTATCAGTGACCGGAGGACTGTGCGCTTCCTGATAGAGCCCTTGTCTACAAACGCAGAGGGAGCACCCGTCAAGGGGGGACACTCTCGGAATCGAAGACGGAAACCGACTTCCAGAACATTGCACACCCACTCGCTGCATCTCCTTCGTCTCCAGACATCGCAGAACAGGTACAGAGTTCCCACCTTCCTTGTAAGTAAAGGTGGTAACATGACCACCTGTCATGGTATGTCTAGAGGGTCGAGGGTTGAAGGTCGCATAACGATTGGGCTGACCGACACCCGAGTCCTGGGACACAGGTAGTCCTGACCTGTGTCGTCATTCCCCTCGTTGGTGAAAGGGACGTCCTGAACCATGTCCTGTAGTGGCCAGAAAGGGCTGCTGACGTGAGAACGACAGTGGCATTGGCATAGCAGCCTGCCGTCATTGCGCAGATCTAGTCGGTGCTGACCAATGTGGAGCAGCACATGTTTTACCGATATTACAACGTGCCAAGCCTCTCTATAGGGCATGGTCTCGTTGCCGACTGGCCACCTTGTCCCGCAACTGTAGCTTAGTTGTGAGCTCATCGAATAGTGACGAAGCAACCGATTGAGGGTAGCTCCCTTCCAATCCTGGAAGGAGGAGATATACAGCCGTTGGCGTGTCATGGCTGCGAGGTCACAGAAATACTTCTGCTCCATGCCGAGTCATGCTCCCCCCCACCTAAGACCGAGAAATCTCGGTGAAGCTCTTATCTATGGCAGGGGAGTCTCATGAAAACAGAAAATCTGTAGAAGAAAGTTCTAACGGAGAGTGCATGCAGAAATTCTGAAGTGATTGATCAATAACTCAGAAAAAAGAAAACCAGGCTGGGGGAGCGACTTGTGTCAGTGTTGACAGACACACTGTGCGAGGGACAAGACTGTCAGTCACCAGCAATTCATCAAAAAGAAACGTGTGGGCCAGGATTACCCATTCTGAATGTGATATCTTGTCACATTGTTTGTCCGGTTGTACGGCCACTGATTGTGGACCTGTATCAGTGTACTGTTCATGTTCGCCGACAGAACTCCAGGCACCACCATCATCCGAACAGGAATAAACGAGCCTATCATCAAACGCCGCACGAGCGCCCGAACGAGCAAGAAAACGTCATTGTTGTCTGTGTCATGCTGTGCCGGGCGGAACCGGCAGCTTCTGCCGGTGTATGGCATGGGTACTCGCCTACGTAATGTCACTAGTCAGAAAGTCATGTCCGGGAATCGCCTGTGTATTCCCGGGACCAATGTTTCAATGCCCAGTCAACCGTTACTTTCGGTGGAAACGGCATAAATTTGCCGGCAGAAAACTGGCTCTTCCAGCCGCAAGTGGGTTGCGGGTCGCGAAACAGGACCCCGTGCCGTGGAGCCGGCGAAGGCAAACTCCGGTTTTAAATGCGCCTAATTTTTCCTGCAATTGCAGCCTGTTTGTTCGGTTGCCTTTCCCGGAGACCGGGCGATGTCGACTACGTCGAGAAACGCAATTGTTGTAACGCATATTGACGGCACCCAATTGCGATCGCCCTAAGGCTGCGGCGGTTTCTGATTGGCTTCGGTCGGTGACCTGCACGGAACGGGGTCAATCTCCGGCTCTCCGGAGAACCGGCCGGGTCTCCGGCTTCAGGTATTCCATACGGCCGAACGGTGTTAATCTCCGGCTTCGGCTGGACCTCCAGGGTTCCGGGCTCCGGGCCTCCGGGCCTCCGTGCTCCGGCCGTCCGGCCGTCCGGCTCTCCTGGCCTCATCTCCGTTATATCCGGAGGAATGTGACCGGTTTTCCGCCTGGGCCGGGCCCGTTAGCATAAGTCCATAGACATGGACTGCTGGGTATTCAGCTCGGATTCTCATTTTGGGAATCCAACTGGAGGGACTATTTGTTGTCCGGGCAGTTCTGTCAAACGCCTAGGTCATAACTAGGCCTCCAGGAGCACAACAGGGCCGATTATTCGCTCCCTAACGATGGTTGAACCATCACTAATCGCGCATTGGTAATATCGGCTGTTCGCGAAGACGGTTGAGAATATCTTCTAACTTGTACTAACGGTCACGGTCTTGGACCATCTACGGGGATGGCACCGGAGAAAACCCAAGACAGTTGCCGCGAGATATTCTACATGTCTGTAGGCTAGCCCGCTTGTGGCTGCGCATCTAATAGCCCTATCAGCGCGGTTTGCAGCAATGTTTACATTTGTCAGGTGCCTGCGTTTCTGAAACAGAGCGGCGTTGATACTATTTCATTCCATACTTAATCAGTCCACTGTGAACAAGTGTCGTACTTGTTGTCGACTGTAATACCGTGAAAAGAGACTTGTTCGGATGATTATCGCTGCCGCGTATGAGTCTAGTGCAGATGGTGGCGTGTTTGCGAGTGGTCGGTCCGCCATTACAATTACGTTAAAATTGAAAGGGCGAAGTCAAAAAACGGCTAATAATAGAAAAATTAAACTGAAAAGTGGTCTGAAAACAGCCCATTATATTGCAGAGGTGAAAAGAAAAACAATAAACCGTAACTTCGTTTAAATAAAATATGATATCAGCTCACATAACTGATAAATATGGAGCTACGCAAAGGCAAGACTTAAACAATGGCGGCGCCAAGTAAGAAGAGTAGAGACTCAGTGATTGGATGGAGTGGTGGGAGCTGTGGGGATAGGTCATTTTTTCATATGCGGCCAAGTCTATTGCACCTTGTGAAGCGACGGAGCCAGGCTAAGTCTATGTTAGGCAATAAATTGTGCCTTTACTGCATCCTTCCCTAAATGTGCCTTTACTGCATCCATCCCTAAATGTGCCTTTACTGCCTCCCTCCCTAAATGTGCCTTTCCTGCATCCCTCCCTAAATGTGCCTTACTGCCTCCCTCCCTAAATATGCCTTACTGCCTCCCTCCCTAAATGCGCCTTTACTGCATCCATCCCTAAATGTGCCTTTACTGCCTCCCTCCCTAAATGTGCCTTTACTGCATCCATCCCTAAATGTGCCTTTACTGCCTCCCTCCCTAAATGTGCCTTTGCTGCCTCCATCCCTAAATGGCCTTTCTGCATCCTCCCTAAATGTGCCTTTGCTGCCTCCCTCCCTAAATTGCCTTAATTGCATCCGTCCCTAAATATGCCTTTACTGGCCTCCCTCCCTAAATATGCCTTACTGCCTCCTCCCTAAATGACTACCTTTACTGCCTCCTCCCTAAATTGCCTTTCTGCCTCCTCCCTAAATATGGGCTCTCTAAATGCCTTACTGCTCCCTAAAGTGACCTTTACTGCCTCTCTCCTAAATGTGCCTTTGCTGCCTCCCTCCCTAAATGTGCCTTTCCTGCATCCTTCCCTAAATGTGCCTTTACTGCATCCATCCCTAAATGTGCCTTTACTGCCTCCCTCCCTAAATGTGCCTTTACTGCATCCATCCCTAAATGTGCCTTTACTGCCTCCCTCCCTAAATGTGCCTTTACTGCCTCCCTCCCTAAATGTGCCTTTACTGCCTCCCTCCCTAAATGTGCCTTTACTGCCTCCCTCCCTAAATGTGCCTTTACTGCCTCCCTCCCTAAATGTGCCTTTACTGCCTCCCTCCCTAAATGTGCCTTTACTGCCTCCCTCCCTAAATATGCCTTACTGCCTCCCTCCCTAAATGCGCCTTTACTGCCTCCCTCCCTAAATGTGCCTTTGCTGCCTCCCTCCCTAAATGTGCCTTTACTGCCTCCCTCCCTAAATGTGCCTTTACTGCCTCCCTCCCTAAATGTGCCTTTTACTGCCTCCCTCCCTAAATGTGCCTTTACTGCCTCCCTCCCTAAATGTGCCTTTGCTGCCTCCCTCCCTAAATGATGCCTTTAAATGTTTTGCCCTCCCTCCCTAAATTGCCTTTGCTGCCTCCCTCCCTAAATGTGCCTTTGCTGCCTCCCTCCCTAAATGTGCCTTTACTGCCTCCCTCCCTAAATGTGCCTTTACTGCCTCCCTCCCTAAATGTGCCTTTACTGCCTCCCTCCCTAAATATGCCTTTACTGCCTCCCTCCCTAAATGTGCCTTTACTGCCTCCCTCCCTAAATGTGCCTTTACTGCCTCCCTCCCTAAATGTGCCTTTACTGCCTCCCTCCCTAAATGTGCCTTTACTGCCTCCCTCCCTAAATGTGCCTTTACTGCCTCCCTCCCTAAATATGCCTTACTGCCTCCCTCCCTAAATGCGCCTTTACTGCCTCCCTCCCTAAATGTGCCTTTGCTGCCTCCCTCCCTAAATATGCCTTACTGCCTCCCTCCCTAAATGCACCTTTACTGCCTCCCTCCCTAAATGTGCCTTTGCTGCCTCCCTCCCTAAATGTGCCTTTACTGCCTCCCTCCCTAAATGTGCCTTTACTGCCTCCCTCCCTAAATGTGCCTTTACTGCCTCCCTCCCTAAATGTGCCTTTACTGCCTCCTTCCCTAAATGTGCCTTTGCTGCCTCCCTCCCTAAATATGCCTTTACTGCCTCCCTCCCTAAATATGCCTTTGCTGCCTCCCTCCCTAAATGTGCCTTTACTGCCTCCCTCCCTAAATGTGCCTTTACTGCCTCCCTCCCTAAATGTGCCTTTACTGCATCCTTCCCTAAATATGCCTTTGCTGCCTCCCTCCCTAAATGTGCCTTTACTGCACCCCTTCCCTAAATATGCCTTTACTGCCTCCTCCCTAAATGTGCCTTTGCTGCCTCCCTCCCTAAATATGCCTTTACTGCCTCCCTCCCTAAATATGCCTTTACTGCCTCCCTCCCTAAATATGCCTTTACTGCCTCCTCCCTAAATGTGCCTTTGCTGCCTCCCTCCCTAAATATGCCTTTGCTGCCTCCCTCCCTAAATATGCCTTTGCTGCCTCCCTCCCTAAATATGCCTTTACTGCCTCCCTCCCTAAATGTGCCTTTACTGCCTCCCTCCCTAAATATGCCTTTGCTGCCTCCCTCCCTAAATATGCCTTTACTGCCTCCCTCCCTAAATGTGCCTTTACTGCCTCCCTCCCTAAATGTGCCTTTGCTGCCTCCCTCCCTAAATATGCCTTTACTGCCTCCCTCCCTAAATATGCCTTTGCTGCCTCCCTCCCTAAATATGCCTTTGCTGCCTCCCTCCCTAAATATGCCTTTGCTGCCTCCCTCCCTAAATATGCCTTTGCTGCCTCCCTCCCTAAATGTGCCTTTACTGCCTCCCTCCCTAAATGTGCCTTTACTGCCTCCCTCCCTAAATATGCCTTTAGCTGCCTCCCTCCCTAAATGTGCCTTTGCTGCCTCCCTCCCTAAATATGCCTTTGCTGCCTCCCTCCCTAAATGATGCCTTTACTGCCTCCCTCCCTAAATGTGCCTTTACTGCCTCCCTCCCTAAATGTGCCTTTACTGCTCCCTCCCTAAATTGCCTTTACTGCATCCTTCCATAAATATGCCTTTACTGCATCCTTCCATAAATATGCCTTTGCTGCCTCCCTCCCTAAATATGCCTTTGCTGCCTCCCTCCCTAAATATGCCTTTACTGCCTCCCTCCCTAAATGTGCCTTTACTGCATCCTCCTAAATATGCCTTTCTGCCTTCCTAAATATGCCTTTGCTGCCTCCCTCCCTAAATATGCCTTTGCTGCCTCCCTCCCTAAATATGCCTTTACTGCCTCCCTCCCTAAATGTGCCTTTGCTGCCTCCCTCCCTAAATACGCCTTTACTGCCTCCCTCCCTAAATGTGCCTTTACTGTATCCTTCCATAAATGTGCTTTACTGCATCCTTCCATAAATGTGCCTTTACTGTCTCCCTCCCTAAATGTGGGGAGTGTAAACAATGTCTGATAAAGAAAACAAGTTTATGAAATGTATTTTAGAACTTAATATAATAGGTGGCAGCGGATTTACACAATATCGGTGCAAACAGGTACTGTGACGAAAACTTGTCACTATTTTGGCCAACATGTGCACAACAATTTGTAAAAGTCATCACTAGAAAGTGAACAACAGACAACGATTTAGCAGTTGTAAGTAATACTAAGTATGTGGCATCTTACAACAAACCTTCTAAGTGCTTGATTCAATCTGTGGAGTGAAGAAACTTGCCAACATTTGAGATAGCACCAAGTGCATTAAACCATCGGAACATGACAGAGAGCATGATACTTTACACATCAGAGAGCATGATACTTTACACATCAGAGAGCATGATACTTTATGCATCAGAGAGCATGATACTTTACACATCAGAGAGCATGATACTTTACACATCAGAGAGCATGATACTTTATGCATCAGAGAGCATGATACTTTACACATCAGAGAGCATGATACTTTACACATCAGAGAGCATGATACTTTATGCATCAGAGAGCATGATACTTTACACATCAGAGAGCATGATACTTTACACATCAGAGAGCATGATACTTTACACATCAGAGAGCATGATACTTTACACATCAGAGAGCATGATACTTTATGCATCAGAGAATATAATACTTTACACATCACAATGTGATATTTCGCAAACAATTGTTACACAACAAAGGTTCATATATCAGGAAATTGAAAGACGAACCACGCTGAGTGAACGAAGTATCACTTCAGAGCTTGTGGTGTATGCATGTGACAACTCCATGTGAGTTGAGGTGTCATAGCCGAGGTCCATGTCTTCCTCCTTGTCCAGCTCATCGTCCTGAGACAGCCAGATCTTGAAGTCAAAGTGCTTCGTGCCGGGCGCAAACGTCTTCGGTGCTGCCAGATCCAGCTGTAACCATCGGGTGGACAGACATAGCATCATCACTCAACAAACCACAACATACCACACCTCATGCCCAGGCTCTCTCAGTTGACCATATGTACTGGGCAGTGGTCATCAAGAAATCAAACACCAGGTCAACAGTCATTGCAAAATTAATCTCAAGTAATTTTTGAACATTCAGAAATTACCAGTGACATTTTGTGACAATGAGACTGACATATTCGCTTGTCACAGAGATCAACATCAGCTTCAACATAGTGCAATGATGGCTGCCACAGATGTCTGTGACTAAGGGCAATGACAGTGATGTCATGTGTGAGAACAAGGACAATCATGTATGTGATTGAGACCAATGTCAACAGTGTATGTGATTAATAGAGCGTGGAGTGCGATGGCTTCATGGTAGAGCTTCGGACTCTCAACTTTGAGAACCCGGGTTCGAATCCTGTGCTGTGAGAGTAATGTCTATAACAGAGTAATGATGTCTATGTCAGAGTAGTGACTTCTATCACAGAGAGCAGTGATGCCTATCACAGAGAGCAGTGACTTCTATCACAGAGAGCAGTGACGCCTATCACAGAGAGCAGTGACTTCTATCACAGAGAGCAGTGATGTCTATCTCAGAGAGCAGTGACATATATCACAGAGAGCAGTGGTGTCTATCACAGAGAGCAGTGACATATATCACAGAGAGCAGTGATGCCTATCACAGAGAGCAGTGGTGTCTATCACAGAGAGCAGTGACATATATCACAGAGAGCAGTGATGTCTATCACAGAGAGCAGTGATGTCTATCACAGAGAGCAGTGATGTCTATCACAGAGAGCAGTGACATATATCACAGAGAGCAGTGGTGTCTATCACAGAGAGCAGTGACATATATCACAGAGAGAAGTGAAGCCTATCACAGAGAGCAGTGATGTCTATCACAGAGAGCAGTGGTGTCTATCACAGAGAGCAGTGATGTCTATCACAGAGGGCAGTGATGTCTATCACAGAGAGCAGTGGTGTCTATCACAGAGAGCAGTGATGTCTATCACAGAGAGCAGTGATGTCTATCACAGAGAGCAGTGACATATATCACAGAGGGCAGTGATGTCTATCACAGAGAGCAGTGATGTCTATCACAGAGAGCAGTGGTGTCTATCACAGAGAGCAGTGGTGTCTATAACAGAGAGCAGTGATGTCTATCACAGAGAGCAGTAATGTCTATCACAGAGAGCAGTGATGCCTATCACAGAGAGCAGTGACATATATCACAGAGAGCAGTGATGCCTATCACATAGAGCACTGATGTCTATCTCAGAGAGCAGTGACATATATCACAGAGAGCAGTGGTGTATATCACAGAGAGCAGTGATGTCTATCACAGAGAGCAGTGGTGTCTATCACAGAGAGCAGTGATGTCTATCACAGAGGGCAGTGATGTCTATCACAGAGAGCAGTGATGTCTATCACAGAGAGCAGTGATGTCTATCACAGAGAGCAGTGATGTCTATCACAGAGAGCAGTGACATATATCACAGAGGGCAGTGGTGTCTATCACATAGAGCAGTGATGTCTATCACAGAGAGCAGTGGTGTCTATCACAGAGAGCAGTGGTGTCTATAACAGAGAGCAGTGATGTCTATCACAGAGAGCAGTAATGTCTATCACAGAGAGCAGTGATGCCTATCACAGAGAGCAGTGACATATATCACAGAGAGCAGTGATGCCTATCACATAGAGCACTGATGTCTATCTCAGAGAGCAGTGACATATATCACAGAGAGCAGTGGTGTATATCACAGAGAGCAGTGATGTCTATCACAGAGAGCAGTGATGTCTATCACAGAGAGCAGTGATGCCTATCACAGAGAGCAGTGGCGTCTATCACAGAGGGCAGTGATGTCTATCACAGAGAGCAGTGATGTCTATCACAGAGAGCAGTGATGTCTATCACAGAGAGCAGTGATGCCTATCACAGAGAGCAGTGGCGTCTATCACAGAGGGCAGTGATGTCTATCACAGAGGGCAGTGATGTCTATCACAGAGAGCAGTGGTGTCTATCACAGAGAGCAGTGATGTCTATCACAGAGAGCATTGACGTCTATCTCAGAGAGCAGTGACTTCTATCGCAGAGAGCAGTGATGTATATCACAGAGAGCAGTGATGTATATCACAGAGAGCAGTGACTTCTATCACAGAGAGCATCGACGTCTATCTCAGAGAGCAGTGATGTCTATCTCAGAGAGCAGTGACATATATCACAGAGAGGGGTGATGTCTATCACAGAGAGCAGTGATGCATATCACAGAGAGCAATGATGCCTATCACAGAGAGCAGAGATATCTATCACAGAGAGCAGTGATGTCTATCACAGAGAGCAGTGATGCACATCACAGAGAGCAGTGATGCCTATCACAGAGAGCAGTGATGTCTATCGCAGAGAGCAGTGATGTATATCACAGAGAGCAGTGATGCATATCACAGAGAGCAGTGACATATATCACAAAGAGCATTGACGTCTATCTCAGAGAGCAGTGATGTCTATCTCAGAGAGCAGTGACATATATCACAGAGAGGGGTGATGTCTATCACAGAGAGCAGTGATGCATATCACAGAGAGCAATGATGCCTATCACAGAGAGCAGAGATATATATCACATAGAGCAGTGATGTCTATCACAGAGAGCAGTGATGCATATCACAGAGAGCAGTGATGCCTATCACAGAGAGCAGTGATGTCTATCACAGAGAGCAGTGATGTCTATCACAGAGAGCAGTGACATATATCACAGAGCAGTGACATATATCACAGAGAGCAGTGACTTCTATCACAGAGAGCAGTGACTTCTATCACAGAGAGCAGTGGCGCCTATCACAGAGAGCAGTGATGTCTATCTCAGAGAGCAGTGACATATATCACAGAGAGCAGTGGTGTCTATCACAGAGAGCAGTGACATATATCACAGAGAGCAGTGATGCCTATCACAGAGAGCAGTGAGGTATATCACAGAGAGCAGTGATGTCTATCACAGAGGGCAGTGGTGTCTATCACAGAGAGCAGTGATGTCTATCTCAGAGAGCAGTGACATATATCACAGAGAGCAGTGACATATATCACAGAGAGCAGTGATGTCTATCACAGAGAGCAGTGATGTCTATCACAGAGAGCAGTGATGTCTATCTCAGAGAGCAGTGACATATATCACAGAGAGCAGTGGTGTCTATCACAGAGAGCAGTGATGTATATCACAGAGAGCAGTGACATATATCACAGAGAGCAGTGATGTCTATCTCAGAGAGCAGTGACATCTATCACAGAGAGCAGTGGTGTATATCACAGAGAGCAGTGATGTCTATCACAGAGAGCAGTGGTGTCTATCACAGAGAGCAGTGATGTCTATCACAGAGAGCAGTGATGTCTATCACAGAGAGCAGTAATGTCTATCACAGAGAGCAGTGATGCCTATCACAGAGAGCAGTGACATATATCACAGAGAGCAGTGATGCCTATCACATAGAGCACTGATGTCTATCTCAGAGAGCAGTGACATATATCACAGAGAGCAGTGGTGTATATCACAGAGAGCAGTGATGTCTATCACAGAGAGCAGTGATGTCTATCACAGAGAGCAGTGATGCCTATCACAGAGAGCAGTGGCGTCTATCACAGAGGGCAGTGATGTCTATCACAGAGAGCAGTGATGTCTATCACAGAGAGCAGTGATGTCTATCACAGAGAGCAGTGATGCCTATCACAGAGAGCAGTGGCGTCTATCACAGAGGGCAGTGATGTCTATCACAGAGGGCAGTGATGTCTATCACAGAGAGCAGTGGTGTCTATCACAGAGAGCAGTGATGTCTATCACAGAGAGCATTGACGTCTATCTCAGAGAGCAGTGACTTCTATCATGAGAGCAGTTATGTATATCACAGAGAAACAGTGATATATCTGAAGAACGTGGGCATGTATATCACAGAGAGCAGTGACTTCTATCACAGAGAGCATCGACGTCTATCTCAGAGAGCAGTGATGTCTATCTCAGAGAGCAGTGACATATATCACAGAGGGGTGATGTCTATCACAGAGAGCAGTGATGCATATCACAGAGAGCAATGATGCCTATCACAGAGAGCAGAGATATATATCACATAGAGCAGTGATGTCTATCACAGAGAGCAGTGATGCATATCACAGAGAGCAGTGATGCCTATCACAGAGAGCAGTGATGTCTATCACAGAGAGCAGTGATGTCTATCACAGAGAGCAGTGATGTCTATCTCAGAGAGCAGTGACATATATCACAGAGAGCAGTGGTGTCTATCACAGAGAGCAGTGACATATATCACAGAGAGCAGTGATGCCTATCACAGAGAGCAGTGAGGTATATCACAGAGAGCAGTGATGTCTATCGCAGAGGGCAGTGGTGTCTATCACAGAGAGCAGTGATGTCTATCTCAGAGAGCAGTGACATATATCACAGAGAGCAGTGACATATATCACAGAGAGCAGTGATGTCTATCACAGAGAGCAGTGACATATATCACAGAGAGCAGTGATGTCTATCACAGAGAGCAGTGATGTCTATCACAGAGAGCAGTGGTGTCTATCACAGAGAGCAGTGATGTCTATCACAGAGAGCAGTGGTGTCTATCACAGAGAGCAGTGATGTCTATCACAGAGAGCAGTAATGTCTATCACAGAGAGCAGTGATGTCTATCACAGAGAGCAGTGACATATATCACAGAGAGCAGTGATGCCTATCACAGAGAGCAGTGATGTCTATCTCAGAGAGCAGTGACATATATCACAGAGAGCAGTGATGCCTATCACAGAGAGCAGTGATGTCTATCACAGAGAGCAGTGATGTATATCACAGAGAGCAGTGATGTCTATCACAGAGAGCAGTGACATATATCACAGAGAGCAGTGATGCCTATCACAGAGAGCAGTGATGTCTATCTCAGAGAGCAGTGACATATATCACAGAGAGCAGTGGCGTCTATCACAGAGAGCAGTGATGTCTATCACAGAGAGCAGTGATGTCTATCTCAGAGAGCAGTGACATATATCACAGAGAGCAGTGATGCCTATCACAGAGAGCAGTGATGTCTATCTCAGAGAGCAGTGACATATATCACAGAGAGCAGTGGCGTCTATCACAGAGAGCAGTGATGTCTATCACAGAGAGCAGTGATGTCTATCTCAGAGAGCAGTGACATATATCACAGAGAGCAGTGGTGTATATCACAGAGGGCAGTGATGTCTATCACAGAGAGCAGTGATGTCTATCACAGAGAGCAGTGATGTCTATCACAGAGAGCATTGACGTCTATCTCAGAGAGCAGTGACTTCTATCACAGAGAGCAGTAATGTCTATCACAGAGAGCAGTGATGTATATCACAGAGAGCAGTGACTTCTATCACAAAGAGCATTGACGTCTATCTCAGAGAGCAGTGATGTCTATCTCAGAGAGCAGTGACATATATCACAGAGAGGGGTGATGTCTATCACAGAGAGCAGTGATGCATATCACAGAGAGCAATGATGCCTATCACAGAGAGCAGAGATATATATCACATAGAGCAGTGATGTCTATCACAGAGAGCAGTGATGCCTATCACAGAGAGCAGTGATGTCTATCACAGAGAGCAATGATGCCTATCACAGAGAGCAGTGACATATATCACAGAGAGCAGTGACGTCTATCACAGAGAGCAGTGATGCCTATCACAGAGAGCAGTGACTTCTATCACAAAGAGCATTGAGGTCTATCTCAGAGAGCAGTGATGTCTATCTCAGAGAGCAGTGACATATATCACAGAGAGGGGTGATGTCTATCACAGAGAGCAGTGATGCATATCACAGAGAGCAGTGGTGTCTATCACAGAGAGCAGTGATGTATATCACAGAGAGCAGTGACATATATCACAGAGAGCAGTGATGTCTATCTCAGAGAGCAGTGATGTCTATCTCAGAGAGCAGTGACATATATCACAGAGAGCAGTGGTGTCTATCACAGAGAGCAGTGATGTATATCACAGAGAGCAGTGACATATATCACAGAGAGCAGTGATGTCTATCTCAGAGAGCAGTGACATCTATCACAGAGAGCAGTGGTGTATATCACAGAGAGCAGTGATGTCTATCACAGAGAGCAGTGATGTCTATCACAGAGAGCAGTGATGTCTATAACAGAGAGCTGTGATGTCTATCACAGAGAGCAGTAATGTCTATCACAGAGAGCAGTGATGCCTATCACAGAGAGCAGTGACATATATCACAGAGAGCAGTGATGCCTATCACATAGAGCACTGATGTCTATCTCAGAGAGCAGTGACATATATCACAGAGAGCAGTGGTGTATATCACAGAGAGCAGTGATGTCTATCACAGAGAGCAGTGATGTCTATCACAGAGAGCAGTGATGCCTATCACAGAGAGCAGTGGCGTCTATCACAGAGGGCAGTGATGTCTATCACAGAGAGCAGTGATGTCTATCACAGAGAGCAGTGATGTCTATCTCAGAGAGCAGTGACATATATCACAGAGAGCAGTGGCGTCTATCACAGAGGGCAGTGATGTCTATCACAGAGGGCAGTGATGTCTATCACAGAGAGCAGTGGTGTCTATCACAGAGAGCAGTGATGTCTATCACAGAGAGCATTGACGTCTATCTCAGAGAGCAGTGACTTCTATCGCAGAGAGCAGTTATGTATATCACAGAGAGCAGTGATGTATATCACAGAGAGCAGTGACTTCTATCACAGAGAGCATCGACGTCTATCTCAGAGAGCAGTGATGTCTATCTCAGAGAGCAGTGACATATATCACAGAGGGGTGATGTCTATCACAGAGAGCAGTGATGCATATCACAGAGAGCAATGATGCCTATCACAGAGAGCAGAGATATATATCACATAGAGCAGTGATGTCTATCACAGAGAGCAGTGATGCATATCACAGAGAGCAGTGATGCCTATCACAGAGAGCAGTGATGTCTATCACAGAGAGCAGTGATGTCTATCACAGAGAGCAGTGATGTCTATCTCAGAGAGCAGTGACATATATCACAGAAAGCAGTGGTGTCTATCACAGAGAGCAGTGACATATATCACAGAGAGCAGTGATGCCTATCACAGAGAGCAGTGAGGTATATCACAGAGAGCAGTGATGTCTATCGCAGAGGGCAGTGGTGTCTATCACAGAGAGCAGTGATGTCTATCTCAGAGAGCAGTGACATATATCACAGAGAGCAGTGACATATATCACAGAGAGCAGTGATGTCTATCACAGAGAGCAGTGACATATATCACAGAGGGCAGTGATGTCTATCACAGAGAGCAGTGATGTCTATCACAGAGAGCAGTGGTGTCTATCACAGAGAGCAGTGATGTCTATCACAGAGAGCAGTGGTGTCTATCACAGAGAGCAGTGATGTCTATCACAGAGAGCAGTGATGTCTATCACAGAGAGCAGTGATGTCTATCACAGAGAGCAGTGACATATATCACAGAGAGCAGTGATGCCTATCACAGAGAGCACTGATGTCTATCTCAGAGAGCAGTGACATATATCACAGAGAGCAGTGATGTATATCACAGAGAGCAGTGATGTCTATCACAGAGAGCAGTGACATATATCACAGAGAGCAGTGATGCCTATCACAGAGAGCAGTGACATATATCACAGAGAGCAGTGACGTCTATCACAGAGAGCAGTGATGTCTATCACAGAGAGCAGTGATGTCTATCTCAGAGAGCAGTGACATATATCACAGAGAGCAGTGATGCCTATCACAGAGAGCAGTGATGTCTATCTCAGAGAGCAGTGACATATATCACAGAGAGCAGTGGCGTCTATCACAGAGAGCAGTGATGTCTATCACAGAGAGCAGTGATGTCTATCTCAGAGAGCAGTGACATATATCACAGAGAGCAGTGGTGTATATCACAGAGGGCAGTGATGTCTATCACAGAGAGCAGTGATGTCTACACAGAGAGCAGTGATGTCTATCACAGAGAGCACTGACGTCTATCTCAGAGAGCAGTGACTTCTATCACAGAGAGCAGTAATGTCTATCACAGAGAGCAGTGATGTCTATCACAGAGAGCAGTGACTTCTATCACAAAGAGCATTGACGTCTATCTCAGAGAGCAGTGATGTCTATCTCAGAGAGCAGTGACATATATCACAGAGGGGTGATGTCTATCACAGAGAGCAGTGATGCATATCACAGAGAGCAATGTATGGTCTTATTCAACTCCGACGTCACATTCAGGAAGACGCAAACGAAGTTCTCTCTACAATATGTATACTTGCAGGAAACCTACGTCGCTCTCGTCGACATGGGCATGACCTGGAGGATGGCAATTCCAACAGCAGAAGATCGGCAGACGCAAGGTGGCACTCCATACAAGTAGTCGGACTATGTGCAGAAGGTATCACCCATCATCCTTGCCCGGCATGGCGATGCTTACCATATCATCTGTGTGAACGACCCGTACGACGCAGCATACTCGACTAAAGACGGCGAGTGAATCCTGCGTGAACAGGGTAAAGCACATGTCCCCAACACCTACATGAAATTGGCAGACCATTTCCCCTGCGCCAGTGCGTTCAAAACGCTGCTGTGTAGCGTCAGAAACAACGGGCGGCTGCAAAAATTGATATACAGCTACCTGATCGACCTAGCACAGAGTGTTGATGCAGATATTGTCTAATCAGTTGGCTCGCAATGCACCAATAAGTCAACCCAGCAACCGATGCAGAACAACAGCTGTGACAAGTCTGAGGATGACACTGTCCTCTTCTCCCTTTACGCAGTTCTGCGCGAGTCAGATTACAGTGGCTCTGTTGTCATTGATGCCGCCGATACTGATGCCTATGTCGCGGCAGCGGTCATCTCGCAGCAACTGCCCGGTCTGCTCTGGTAACTGACGCAATGACAAAGTGTATTGTGCAGCTACACTGTATGACTGGCTGTGTTGCCAGGCAGGCTTCTACGGTAAGGGTAAGAAGTCGGTGTTTGACCAGGTGGCGAAGAGCCCTGTGACGCGACGGCAGCTCTCGCGTTGCGGAGCACCTCTTCATGTTCACACGACATGTCATCTACGGTGACGACACGAGTAGCACAATGACTGAGGCCCGTGTGGTAGCCTTTGAAGTGGAAGAGAATGAAGAACACATCATTCATCCCCTCCCTCCAGATGCAGATAGTCTACGTCAACACTGCCTCCGCGCCAACTACTTGCCGTATCTAATGCGCCACCTGTCCCTGAGGCACCGCCCCTCGCCACTAGGGCAGGGCTGTGAGCTGGTTGGTGGTCGCTGTCTAAATGTGGTTTGATTGTGTTATGATGCCATTTGGCTAAACAAAATGGCCAAACATTAAATATATGAAGGACATGTTTTAATAGGTTTCATGTGATAACAATTCAAGTTACAGTTATTCAAAAGAGCCTCACTTGGCATAGAATAATTAGTCCTTCAGTCATACATTCATCAACTATTTTTCACTGCAAGTTATCCTTATGTTTGCTTAAAGTACAGCAGTACCAAGGTAAAATGTGTTTTGATGTTACATTTTTCACTGAATATAATTTACAAGTATTGTTTTTCTACTTATTTACATACTGTATCAACTCCCAAAACCCACATTTTCACTTCTCGATCAAACGTGACGTTTTTTGCTCTATTGGATTCCGGCCATCTTTGACAGGATGGCAGCCATCTTGGATTTCTGGGTCACAATGATGTCATAACTTCAAACTGATGCTACCATCGGAATCCTCGTTGTCGACGTAGCCGAAAAAGTGTCTTCATACATGATTTGTGACAATGTCCACTGTTCCGTGTGCCCTCCAGTGTGGCGGGCTTTGCGATGAAACCACATATTCCATTACTTCAAATGAGAGGTGGGTAAATCTCAAGAAAAAAGCCCTATTATGGAGCGGTCTTGACAAGTTCTGATATGTCAACGAAACTGTCGATTGGGATAAAGGTCATCGGCATTGTCCATGCTGCATGTAGATTGACCTTATGTAATACGAAGAAACTCGAGCAGGCAATAAAAGACAGAAAAACCGACAAGTTGATGAATGCGTATCTCAGCATTGGTCTCTGTTTGATGATTGTTCATTAGCTGATGCACAGGCCGTCAAGCGACTGCGATCGAGTCTAGGGCAGATAGATGGTAAAACAACATCGAAAATATGCCAAGAGAAAGCACAAGGAATGCGGCCCAAAACGGATGCGAAACGACAAGCAGTGCTTTGCAGGACCTGGTCACATGCATGCAAGAGCTCGACTCCCTCCCGTTCGATCAGGCTCATAAACTCCACCCTAAGCAACCATGCCTGTTTAATTGCGGAACCC